>JBBPDI010104340.1:0-10277 GCA_037974545.1 Cucumis variabilis
TGAGATCAAAAAAGAAAAATGGAAAATGAAGATGAAGATTTTCAAAATGGAAGATGAGAAACGAAAAACAAAAATGATGAATGAAGATCGTTGCAACGGGTCTAAAAAATGGAGATGGATGGTTCTGACTTTGATTGGATAGTATGTATTCAAGATTTATTAAAGTGTATTTATTCTATTTTAGTTTTAAGAAAGTAGTTTACACTTTATGTGTATAGGGGTATTTTGGGTTTTTGCAAATTCTTGTTTGTTGGATTTTTTTTTCATTTTGCCATTTTTGAAAAAAAAAAGCGGTTTTGCTATTTGTCAAAATGATAATTTTAAAATTGCTATTCTTCTAGTTGACCCTTTATCTTATGATAACACTTGGGCCAAAATGTGGAGTGGGCTAAAATTGTCCACTCCACTCCTTCCTAGTATGAGAGTCGAACAGACCCTAAGTCTTCTAGCTAGTTAATTAAATTGACCAACAAAAAAAAGAATATGCTATTAAACTAAATTAGAGATTTCTACATGTATAGCCTAAATAAATATACTTAATTACAGAATTGTAGTTTAATGAGCTATTATTTTACATAAAAATGTGACCTAATTTACTTTTTCAGCTCTCTCTCTATATATTAGTACAAAACGAAGCATGTATGTGAACATTGTGAAGTTTATTTGATATATACTTTGTACATGTATACTGCACTATCTTCTGAAGAGAATGTTACTTTAAACAAACTAGGAAAGAGATAATTTTTAAAAGATAATCCAATAAATAATAATAATTTAGAAAAACTTCAAAAGAAAAAAAATAGAAGAGTGAGAAAATGTAATTTTTTAAAAAAATATTGTTATAATTAAACTAATACCGTATTTCGAATGACTTAGAAAAAAAATCTTTTCTAAAATTTATATTTATTTAAACTTTTGATAAAAATTTTTTTAAAAATAAAAACACAAATGTGTTTGACAACTCTTTTATTAAAATACTTTTATATACAAGTTTGCTTCGCTTGTTGTATATACTAAAAATGTGTTTATTAAAAGATTTCAAGGTTGACCGGTGATGATTGGATATTGGTTGGTGGTGGTTGTCGGAGTTGGTTGCTTAGAAGTTTGTTGGTGGTGTAATTGAAAATAATGGTTGGAGATTGATCGGCGACGATCACCGGAGGTGATGTTCGAAAGTTGGTCGACGAGCTTCCCAACTCTTGAAACAAACATCCCATAGGGTTGAAGAATACTAAGAGCATGTGTGTGGTTGTTTGAAATCTCAATCCTTAGCTAAAACTAAGCCTAACACCAAACAAGAAGTGACTAGGAATTCTTGGGCCCAAACATCCCCCAAGTCTATAAACACTATTTTCACCTTCGATCTTTTTATCTACTTTTTACGAATGGTTTAAAAAATCAAGCCAAAATTTGAAAACTAAAAAAAGTAGTTTTTGAAGAACTTGTTTTTGTTTTTGAAATTTGACTAAGAATTTAACCATTATATTTAAGAAAGATGCAAATTAAAGAAATACATTGAAAATAAGTTTAATTTTAAGAAATAGAAAACATAAAACCCAATAGTTACCAAATGAGACCATAGCTAGGTGGTTTATTATTATAATTTTTGTAATTTAGTTATTCCGTTAGTTTTATTTTATTTGATATGATTTCAGGTGCTCAATGTTGAGACGTATTATTTTTTGCTAGAGTAAGCAACTCAGTAGCATATGATCGTGATCATGAAGTTTGTGGTTCGAATTCTCCAACTCTATTATACTACAAAAGACTTGTAATTTTAAAGTTCACTTATTTCTCTATCTATTTTGATTACTTTTATTTTTTTTAGTTCTATACAGTTAGATTTGTTGAAACTTAAAATATTAAAGGGGCAATTGCAGGGTTGGCAAAAGTATTTGAAAATATTAGGTTCATGGACCATGGTCCAAATGTTTAATTTTTTTGCTTGTATAAATAGCAAAACAAGCTGGCCGACTTAATAAAGGAGGAATTGAAACTAAAAAGTTAAAAATACCCTTGTTGATTTACGGATTTGCACATAAAATTTGATTGCTATGTGATTTTTATCTCATTCTTATATGATTACCTTCTATTTTTCTTTTCAATTTTAGTTTGTCTTCTTATAGTTATTTGATTACCTTCGTATTGTCATCTTATTACTTTTTTTTCATAGCAATTTTTTATATCCCTTGATTGTCACTCAATTAGCTTTTATTCTCTAACACGTCTAATTGCTATTTGATGTTGATTGTTATCTAATTGCTATTGTATATTTATTGGTAATTTGATGGTTGTTGGATTACTATTTGATATAGATTTTTTTTTCTAATTGTCGATGATACTAATTATTATAGGAGTTTATATGATGATTACTATCTAATACTAGTTCTTAATGATAATGAATGTTATTTGATATTGATTGTCTTGTCATCTAACATCGAAATAAGTTGTTTAGAATAAATCAAACATAAATCTAGCACATTTGATTCTCTATCCTTAAAGAATTCACTTGTGCTCCTAATTCCCATTTTAATTTCTACATTTTGTATAGCATATTGGATATAGTATTAGCAATAAGTTATTGGATACAATACCAACTATGATATTAAAAGTAGTTGGATTGGAAAAAGACAAGCATTGTTGTTTGTGTAAGAATGCAAAGATATTCCTAAACTTTCAAAAGTATCAAAAAAATCCTTAAACTTTAAAGAGGGTTAAAAAAAAATACTAATATAGTTAGTTTTGGATGGAAACCAATTATTAAAGCTTATTTTAGAAAATTGAACTATTGAAAAAGTTTCATAAATACCTTTGAGATTAAAAAAAACAATTAAAAAATATTCTCGTTGATCCAAAATTTACACCAATTTTCTCACCAACTAAAATGAAAACCTAAATTTTAAGTTAAAACAATTGTCTTAATTTTATTTGATCCATAGTGATAGATCACGAACACAACATCTCTATAGTTATTGTTTTAATTAACATACCGTTCATTGTCAAACAAAAAAATGTATTTGATTATTAACCTACAGTGATAGTCTAATAGATCTATTAGTGTAAGATTTTTTCTATTTGATTAATTGTTGTTTTAGTATGTTTTAAGGAGAAATTTTATTTTGGAACTTTGTGAATTTTTTTTAATCTTATATTTAAACCAAAGTTTAAAATATAAATGTTGATGGATATATCAAAGTCTTAATTTTACATAAATATTGATTTTGAGGGATATTTTTGAAAAATTATAAAAAATTCAAAAAATAAATTTAAATTATTTTAACCATGGACATTTTCAAATATAGCGTAATGAACCAAAATATTTACAAAATATAACAAACAAAGATTATATCAATGATGGACATCGATAGACTTCTCCGTGTTTATCAGTGCATGTAATAGACATTGATAAACTTCTTTCAGCATCTATTAGTATCTATCATTTATAGAATATGACATTTTGTTATATTTTGTAAATATTTTCAATAGTTTTGTCATTTTCAATAATTTTCCTTTTAAATAAGTAAACATGTCTATTATTTATGTTATATTTATATCAGTATCTATTCACACGAGATTTTCAGAAAACTTAATTCATGGAGTTGAACTTGTGTTGATGCTGATTATAATGTGATGCAGTTCATTATCTAGTATTTGATCCTATGATTCTCTCTCAGTTAAATGCCTACGCTTGATTTGAGGAAGTGAAGCACGTGATGTTCTTGAAGTTGGAATCTTGGAAGAAACTTCAATCTTGAAGAGTGTATTTGTATCTGTAGTAGAATCGGCAACAGTTGCTTGTTTAGAACTCTTTCAACTCACATCACCTCCATTCAAACATAACATATATCCATACCGCGATCAATAGTCATCTTTGTCAATCTGAAAACTTGCATTCGTGTAACCATTTCAACAAGCTCATTTTTTTCAAATCCTCCATATGGCAAGAATCCATCCTTAGTTCTTCTCAAGTACTTAAGGATATTTTTTACTATTGTCAAGTATGCTTCACCTAGATCTGACTAACATCTACTAGTCAAACTAAATGTGCATGATATATTTGATTCAGTGCATAGCATGACATGCATGATAGAACCCATAGTTGAAGCATACAAAATCTTCCGCATTCTTTCCCGGTCATCTTGTGTCTTTGGACACTGATTCTTGCAAAGACTTATGCCATGTGCCATTGACAAGAATCCTCTCTTGGAGTCTTGCATACAAAACCTCTTTAGTATTTTTTTTAAACACTCTGACTTAGGCTTAAGAGTCTTCTAGATCTATCTTTATAAATCTTAATGCCTAAAATATAAGTAGCCTCACCTAAGTCTTTCATTGAAAAATATTTATTTTAGGTATTCTGCAAGGTAGGTATATCATTTCCAATGAGCAATATATCATCAACGTAAAGCACAAGGAAAATGATTGCGCTCCCATTGACTTTCTTGTAAACACAAGACTCATCTTCATTTTTGATAAACCCAAACTCTTTGATTGTTTCATCAAAATGAAGATACCAACTCATTGAAGCCTATTTCGATCCATAAATAGATCTTTGAAGTTTGCACACGTTATTAGCATTCTTTAGATCGATAAAACTCTCAGGGTGTATCATGTACACATCCTCCATGAGATTTACATGGAGAAATGCTATTTTGACATCAATTTTCCATATTTCATAATCATAGTATGCAACAATGGCAAGAAGAATTCTAATAAACTTAAGCATCACGACTGGTGAAAAAGTCTCATTATAGTCCACACCATGAGTTTGTCAGAAACCTTTTGCTACCAAGTGTGCTTTGTAAGTGTGCACATTTTCATCCACGTCAGTTTTCTTTTTTAAAACCCATTTGCATCTGATGGTTTTTATGTCACACTCCACCTAGAGTACCTGCTTGCTTGGCCTGAGATATGGTGTGAAGCCAATCGACATCATTTTCCTCTTGAACAATATCAATTGACCTTAAATTTAAAGCCTTTTGCAAAACTAAACATTTAAAGTAAAATAAATCTTAAACAGTGAAATAACACGATAAACATACATTAAAACAACTACTTTACAAATCCTCAAAAGAAACCAAGGCTAGATGCCTTTGATTACAAACTAAACTTTTTAGTTCAAATGAAAAAAAACAATTGTACTAAATCCTAAACATATGTACAACACAAAAGTGAATCTAGATACTGACCAACAATAACAAAACTATCCACAACTTTGCGCAACAGACTTGGAGACGACGATCAGCCTTTCAGATCATGATTTCTACTTGAAAAGTGGAAAAAAATTTGAAAAGGATGAGCTAAGCAACCCAGTGAGTGATGATTTTATAAAACATACTTTAAAACAAATACACTTTAATCTTTTCAAGCAAGTACACTTTAATCTTTTCATAAATCAATAACTTAAAAGTATAAAATCTTTATAACTTCTTTAAACTAAACTCTTTCTTATCTTTCAAATAATCTATCTTTATTTTATCTTTGTATACTCTATATCTAGGAAATTCGGTAACGATAGTAACTAGCTCGATCTACCACGCTTGATCTATAATATCGGTTAGGATAGTAGAACACCTTGGTCTTACTATTCTGCCTGAACTCAGTGGTAGCAGCTAAGTGGTCAACATAGTCCTATACCCTAGATTGTGCACATTGATCGTCAAGAACTCGGTATATAGAGTACCATGGTTTTCTCTTAAAACCATTCTCATTAAACTCATGCTTTGCAAACATCTTTCTAAATAGTAAACTTTTCTATATAAAAAACTCAAGCATACTCGTAAATCATGGCTTTGCAAATATCAATAAACTTAATAACAAATACATGCTTTGTAATTATTTCTAAATAACATATACTTAAATACTTTTTTAAAACATGCTTGTAAATCAGTAAACTCAAATATTCATACATCAAAGTATGCCTAAAACATTTGATAGATAATCAAATTTAGAAATTAACTTTAAAATCATTTTATCACTCATAGGTACTTTCTTAACCTTCTGACCTATATATTTGTCCAATACATTTTTGTCCAGAAATTAGAGAATTTTAACTTGAATTATTTCTCTAAAATAAAAAATTACCAAATTTAACTCCAAAAATTCTATAAATCACAAAACTGCTAAAAAATAGGTGTCATTGCACTATTGGCCGCATGGCTTGGACTGCAGGCATGCACACGTATGCGTAGACCATCAGAGAGTCTGGCCACGTGCTTGGGAGTCTGGCTGCGTGCTTGCCGTGCGTGCTTGGCCTTGCTGCATGCTAGGGTGTTGCGCATCTTGCCTAACATGGTCATGCGCTGTGCGCGTGCATGCACACCCTTGAGCGCATGGCCTGTTGCATAACCTGGTGCGCATCCCTTGTCGCCTAGCTATGCACTTTGGCCATCTCACATTCCACTACAATGCTCAAAAAGCTCCTTTCATTTACTTTGTGTGCTCACCAAGTTCTTCCACTCTGAAACTCAACTAACCACAACAACTACCAAGAACACTAAAAATTTCCAAAAATCTACTATCAACTTCTAATGCTTATAACTTTTAAACCAGAATTCAAAATTTAAAACTTCCTTCTTAAAATATGATTAGAATCTAGTCAACTACCTTACCTCAAAATCTCAGCTTCTAGTTCAAAGAATTGAGTTTTGTATCCTCCAGAATCTTAACACTGCTCAAAATCATTCGAAATATGACCTTTAAGTGTTCATCATCTTCAAACTCAATTCTCCTTTAATCATCTTCGTCTGGAAACCTCACACTAGAAATTAGACTCAAAATAAAAGCCTCTCCAACCAGAATTTCTTAATTTACACTAGGGAAATAAGAGAACTTTTGTTTTGAAATGAGCCTATGTATAGAGATTTTTGTAAAGTAGATTTTGCTACCTCTTGCTTGCATGAAACAAAACCTTCCATGCTAAGGACACCTGGAAACCACTACACCAACTCGACCTCTTCATCATCTCGCCTAACCTTACTCAAAGCGCCTTGAGCTCTTGCAAAAGCCTTACTAACCTCTCTTGACATGGTGCTAAGCTCACTTGGTATGGTTATGACTTCCTCGCCTAGCCTCCCATCGCCAACCTAACCTCTACGCAAGCCTCCTCGCCGAGTTCTATTGTCCAACTAACTTCTAAGAAAGCTTCCTTCTTATCTAACCACAACTAAAACAAGGTTATCTTAACTTTTTTGGCCATACACCACAACATCAATCTTATCGCCTAACAAACCTCTTTCTCGCTCAAAATAAAAACCTTTAGAGGTTATATCTTCTTCATTTGGCTACCCACCAAGACCAAACGCCTAGGCCATGGAGTTAGCCAAAATATTCCTCTTTTGAACCTAACTTCTCTTTAACTTTTAAACCAAACCACCATAGCTTTTCTTCCATCAACCTACTATGACACTTCTCAATCTCATTTCCTTGTCTTAACTTCACGTAAAATTAATCTTTTCAAGCTCTTGAAAAGATCTAAGTTCAATAGGGTTTGAGGTTTACATTTTATCGCAAAGTTCCATAAAGAAGAAGAGAAGGCCCACTGACCTGACCTGTACCCCACAATTCAAATTCTCCAAGGACAACATCTCTCAAACTCCCCACAACTCTAAAATGCCAACTTCCTCCCCCATAATCCAGAAAGACCAACCTACAAAATCAAAATCGCCTACTTCCTCCCAAACAATCCAAAATATTCTTTCTTCACCAAGGCAAGTTGTAAATAATCCTTATGCACTCATTGTACAAAGTACTGACGGAACCCCAAAACTCTACAACAAGAAAATCGTCAATCTCTTATCACCGATCCAACCAGCCAAAACAAATCTTTGAGCCCCAAGGGATCTAACCAGGAGATTTTTCAAGACTCCATTTGTGATCCCTTCGCGTTTGATGACAATATGCTTAAGGACCAAGAAGAAGAAAAGGACAACCCCAAGTGTCATAAAAAATAAAAGAATTCATTGAGAATATTATTGATGACCCACTTCAAATGGACAAAATAAACCCTGAGATAGCTGGTGAGATAAATCCTCCCTCATTGACAAAGCCTATCGCAGAGACTTCCACGTAGAAGGTTACAACAAATGAAATAGAGAAAGAAACGAATAATGAAGAAAATTTTGACGAGGATTATATCTTCAAATTCATGGATGAAGGCATCTGTAAGCCAATGGAGAGAGGGTTTGAATATATACTCTAGTGCCAAAATACCCTTCAAGAAACGCAATTGTGATGTCAAGAGCAAATTAGCAAGCTGAAAGAAGGAATGGACAACACAACTGCATTTAACAAAGGTACAATTAAGTCAACAAGACAAGAAAATAGCGTAGCTATTAGCGTGAAATGGAGAGCTTCAAAATAAACTTCTTGGAGTCCACAAATTGAGTGAGGCTCTAAGCGGATTAATGGAAAAATTAACTGGTCTGATTGAAGTCTTTGTCAAAAGATGCAACACACAGTTCAATGCTTTATCAAAATATTAGCATATGCTAATGTGTGTCGCAATCCCAACGCCTCAGATTTCGTTAAGCTTGACAAGTCTTTTGACGCGTTTTGATCCGACAGTGCAAACTAGGATAAATCCACCAGAACCTCCTTTGTCACCATAATCTTAAAGGACATGTTAAGCTTTATTATTCTTTAATTATTTTGTATTTTTTCAATTTTTCTTTCTGTACATTATAATTCTTTGTAATTATGTTTCTTATAATACAAGTACATGTTTTGGTGCAAGTATCATGCGTTAAGTTTTCCTTGTCGCAAGTACTTTAATTTTTCTAAGTATTTTCAATGATAGTTTTAGTGAAATAATGTGAAATAAGTTTTCATTTGTTATTTGGGTGTTTAACTTGTCAAGAAAACTTACTCAGGAAATATTTTTATAGTTCATTAGTCAAGTAAGCTTTACCTAAAACCTCTTTTGTAAAATTTTTCTACAATTATTCTTATCATTCAATTTTGGCAATGAGAACATTGCTAACCTCTAAATTTGGGAGTGTTCAAAGTTTGTTCTAAAACTTTTGAATTTTTTTGGAAAATCTTGTATGGCATCTTTGAAAAATAAGGCATTTTAAGAAAAGTAAAAACTGTGCCAAAAAGTAAAAATTTTAATTTTTTTTGTATTCATTCATTTAATTAAATTAAATAACAACTCTATGTCGCCTCATCTTGCAAAAGTAAGAAGCATAGCTTCAAAAGTAAAAATTATAGAGTTGAGTAATAATAGGCGATAAGAGTTATAGTTGAGGAGAGAAATGAACTCATAAAGTGCTTCTGATTTTCTACTCAATGCCAAACCACAAGTTAATATAAATAAAAAGCATTTTTTCGTCAAATAAAAGGATTTAAAACTCTTTGAAAACTTTAGTCATTTTTTATTTTGAAAATAAGATTTATTGTGGGAATTAGCAAGGGTATTTTGAGTATTAAGATTGTTGCATTTAGAACTTTGAAATATTTTCGTAGCAAGACGTATGCGATGAGAGTAGACCCCGAATAATGAATAAAACTTGATCGTGTTTTGAGAAGCTGAGAAATACTAAGAAGAAGTAAGTCTTTAAAAAGGATGGTGTTTGAGAACAGCATGATATGGAGAGATGCTTGAGAAAAAGCATTATTCTAAATTTGAGGGTGTGATAACTTGTAAAAATACAAGTTATTATGGTCTTGTAGGTAGAGTAATGGGACTGAAACACATGATAAATGTGCCAAAACGCATATCCTATGTTGTAAATACATAATTATTTAGAAATGCACTTTATATGAACTTCATAATTCCTTTTACCCCATTTGAAGTGTCTAAACATATGATTGTTAACAAAAGAACAAGCTGGCAAATCACAGAGGAACTCGCGAGGAGATAAGGCAAGAAGACTAAATTATTATGCAAGAAGAGGTTTGCTAGTAGACAAAAGTGGTAGTTGGAGCAATGTGACTTAACAAAAAGGACAACTTTCGACGCTGACATGGTCAAAATGATAGATTTTCTATCAAAAATTGTCTATAAAAGAAGCTTCATCTCCATCAAGAAAAGGCGTAAGGCCTGTTTGGGTCATAAGGCCAGACGTATGCATTGACCGACCGTTCCTAGAGAGTCGGTGGCAAGGATTACTCTTACCATCATTTGTAAAGTTTATTCTTTTCTTCTCCGTTCAGTTTATAAAATGAGAGCTTGTAGCTGAAGGGATAATAGCCCTATGACAGCGGAAGAATTAAAGAACCATTACTCAATTTAATTGGAAATATTTAAAATACCAATACATTGGCAAAATTAGAAT
>JBBPDI010104353.1:0-10274 GCA_037974545.1 Cucumis variabilis
GTAACTTGCTTGCTTTTGTGTGTCATATTCTTAAAGGTTTGTTGCACTTTGAGTTCGTAGCATCATCTGGTTTTAGGCAATTAGCTAACTTGAAGCAACCCTACTAATAAAAGGGTTGTATTATAGGATTCACAATACAACAAACTCCAAAAGTGGACAGAATCTCTTAGGTTCGTTTTCAACATTATATTTCCAACTTTTAGAGCTTGTTATTTCGATCTTTGTGGTCTAAAAATGGAGGGTACACTTACAGGAATTACTAAGTGTTAGTATATTCTTAATCAAAGTAACAATTATTAGATTGTTATAGGAATAAAAGTTACTCTAGTATTAGCATTTATTCAAGATTGTCTTGGTTGAATGAATGAGTAATTGACTACCACTCGGTAGTGGTTATTCTAAACCGTTGAAATATCAAGAAATCAAATAACAATAGGTACATAATTACTTTTGCTAAACTTGATTGGATTTATAGGGTTTTTTAGCATTTCTTTAATAGAACTTGTTTATATTTCAACATGCCTAGCTCAATAACTCATTTGCTAGCTTTCGTTAAACTAAATGACCATAACTATGCAACTTGAAAGTCAAATTTGAATATAGTATAGATGATTTACGATTCTTCTTAACGAAGGAATCTCCTCTTAATATCGACTCATCTACAATTGAACAGTTCAGAATGCATGAGATAAATGTTGCATGGCTAATGGGAAGGTGAGAGTGTACATTTTAGACATCATATTTCCATAATATTTTATGTTCTGGCTAAAAAGCACGAGATCATGGTCAATGCTAAAGAGATCATTGACTCATTCAAGCGATGTTCAATCAGTCATCCGACGCCAAATATGTTTACAACTCTTAGATAAAGAAGAGACCTCTATTAGAGAACATGTTTTGGACATGATAGCATACTTCAATGTGACAGAGGTAAATGGTTGATAACTTGTAGAAAAACAAGTTATTATAGTTTTTTAGATAGAATACTGAGACCAAAATGTCTAATAAGTGTGTTCAAATGTGTAGCTTATGTTGTAAACTCATAAATATTCGAAAAGATACTTTACCTAAGTCCCCATTCCTGTTTCACCATGTTTTTAGTGTCTTAACGCATGATATGAATAAAAGAATAAACTGGTGAATCATAGAGGAACTCACACAAAAACCACATGATAAGATCTCGTCTAGCAAGTATAACTTTTAGGTGAGATCCATATCAGCACGCGAGAATAGTTCACTAGAAGACAAAAGTAGTAGATGGAGTTAATGTGACTTGACAATAATGCTTTCAATGCTGACATGTTCAGAAGAATAGAATTTTTTTGCTAAAGTTGCCCATAAACAGGATTCCATCCCTACCAAGCAAAAAAGGTCTGAATGGATACATACCCTAGAGAGTAGTGAAAAGGAGTAACCTTTCCATTGTTTGTAAAAGTATTTCTTCTTCTTCTCTGGTTAGTCTGTAAGTGAAAGCTTAGAGTCCGAGTAGAGAAGAAGTTTATTTCCATTTCCCTTAACTTTTAATATTCATTTATGTACTTTCAATTTTGTATTTCTTTTGCAATGTATTTGTTCATATTGTTCAATGTCCAAAGACCTACATTCTTTAATATATTACATGTTTATATCTTTTCAATCCATCACATCTTTACTATTCATCTGTCAATGTGTTATTCGTAGTTTAGATCTGTGATAAGTTCTTGATAAGAAGCTTAACTTATAACTCTTATCGCATTAGTTGAGCTATATTCATCACTTGGCCAGTGTTTATCGCTAACTACCCAAAAGGACAAGTAGCAAGGATATGGTTAACACGTGCAAAGAGGGGTTTGGAGACAAACTCCATCTTGACGAGATAATTTCCATCATTTATGTTCCAAAAGGAGAAAAAGTGTGGGTTGTTGGTACCGAGAGGTTGTCACCCATAAAAGAGAAGCTCTATAAGTTTTGTAAATAAAACCTTCTAGATATACCTTACTTAACCAAACTTAGTTATTTGGATCACGAGAGGCGAGCAAGTGTGGCGTTTAAAGACACCGGGAGGTTCTTGTCTTGATCATAAACTAGTTAATTGAGTTATATCTTATGAAGGCTTTCACATAGCTTAATCACCTAATAATGCATTACTTTCCGTCATTCTTTCTTATAATACAAGTTAGTTCGCTTATCCATCTCACCTCCATCTTAATTCTCTTTTACAGATTCTCTAGTGTAGATAAGTAGATATAGTATAAACTTGCACTTCATTATACTGTATAAATAACTCTTTTATACCGCCCAAATGAATAGTAAATCAAACTTTGATATCAATTCCCTGTGTTTGATCCTAGGTTACCCAAAACACCTATTGTTTCGCTTACACTTGGACAAGCAATAGAAAAAATTGTACTCAATGAGGACTTAGTATTTACATGATGAAGAGATATATAATGAACTTCTAGTATGCAATGACCATACATCAATGACTCACCACGGAGAATTAGACACACACACAACACTATTGCATTACAACATTGAGTCTACAAATTTCAAGCAAT
Source organism: Cucumis variabilis (assembly GCA_037974545.1). NCBI lineage: Eukaryota > Viridiplantae > Streptophyta > Magnoliopsida > Cucurbitales > Cucurbitaceae > Cucumis > Cucumis variabilis. Next base: position 2,538 of record JBBPDI010104353.1, read on the forward strand.
GGCAATCATAAATGAGAAGAGCCAGATCAGTTTCAACATGAAATCTATTCCAAAGATTTAACTACATTTTAGAACGAATGTAGTGATGAATAAAATAGAGTATAATCTGACTAAGTTTGGACCATCAACTTCAAATAATAAAAATATTTTGATGAAGAAAAAAGAAAAAGAAAAAGGTAAGACTGCTCCGAACAAGGAAAAGAAGAAGGTTATAAACAAAGAAAATTGTTTCTACTGTAATGAGGCAGTGCATTGGAAATGCAACTATCCAAAGTATCTTGCTGAGATTAGAGTATAGAAAGAAAAATGAGGTAAATATGATTTACTAGCTTAACATGTTTAGTGGAGAATTACTCTACTTGAATAATAGATCTGGGGTCCCTGATCATATTTGTCTCTTTTTTTTAGGAAACTAGTTCCTGGAGAAAGTTTGAAGACAACGAGATTACTCTCAAGGTTGAAATAGAAGAGGTGATCTTGGGTGGAGCAGTGGGAGACATAAATATGTTTTTTTTAAAGATAGGTTCATTTTTTTTAAAAAAAATGTAGTGTTAGTTCCTAAGATGACATGAAATTTAATTCAATATTTTATCTTCTGTTTGTTAGAACAATTGTACAAAGTATCTTATGAAATTAATAGTGTTCATTACCAAAAGAGGCATATTCCAATTTGTTCAACCAAATTTAAAAACAATCTATACATGTTAAGACCAAAATACATTTCATAAGGCCTTACTTGTACGTGACATGCAAACAATAGAAATATGTTTCATAAACTTTACTTGATCATTACTCTATAACCCGACCATACATGAAACATGGGTGTTAGTACACTTCACTGTCAATGACATAATTCTCTCATCACAGGTACAATTCTCACTGTAACCTTCTCCCATAGGCACAATAATTTGTACCTTCACTTAATGTACATAGAACATAAACTAGTCATCCTTCACATCAGTAACAAAACTTTTGTTTAGTATTATATGCTTGTTCATTTAGTGAATGGATCTAATCATTGGAACTATAATTAATAACCTTCCTTGATTTTACAAAAACACTATGTGCACATAAACTGGTCATCGAGAGTAACATACGAACATAGATTCATGAAACATACTTGAAATCTAGTTTAACTCACTTGAAATCTTAGCTTAAAGATTGCTTGAAAATTTAACTTGAAATCAAACTTACTTGACGTCTTAGCTTAAAACTTTAACGTTCTCTTTCTTGAAATTATGCTTAAAGACTCATGCTTAGAAATAGCTTAGAAACACACTTGATTTGATCTCCTCTATTAACTCATGCTTTTGCAATCAATTTTCTAAATTGATAATGTAATGACTCTAATTTTTTATAACCAAGCTAGGGTCATTATTAATTTAATTATCTTAACTTTCTAAAAACAATAACGAAAGCATAAACTAAGCAGTTCCCATATGACCGATCGCAGGTCCTTCTTGTTGCTCATCAACTTGCCTTTTACTTTACTAATACCTAAAAAGTTAAACATAGAAAAAGGGTAAGTATAAAAATAATTAGTAAGAGACCCACTACTAGTCCCGCTAGGTGAACTATTAACTTTCTATTATAAGGTACTTTGAGTCATATCAGTCTTGTGATCCCATGGGAACACACATTTGTCATAAAGTGAACCTAAAGGTACACTTAACAGTAAATCAATCATCAAATATCAATCTAAAGGTGGCGATTTTGAGGGATACCGTATATGTAGGGTATACTAGCCTAATAGCTACCATTAGTTCAAATAAGCCTATTGCAGTCAGACTTAGTCCAATATTAGACATAAACATAACATGCAAACATCATCCAACAAACTCCGTAATTATAGATTCAGTCAAATAAGTAAATCAACACAATTTCAATCAAACTCTCATATAAGCCTACCAATGCATTTTAATTATATGTGCATCCATAAAGTAAAACTTTAATCTTAAATCGAAGGTTCAGTAGTAAAAATCTCACCTCCAAATAGAAGTAAGCGCCTTTGCAAAATTCCTTGATACAAATTAAACTAAATATAAGGAAATAATTAATAATATTACTTAATAAAAATATCAATTATGTCTAAACATTAATCCATGATAGACATGCAAACAATCGTCATACTTTTCAAAGTAAACATTCCTATGTAACCATAAGTTACGCAAATCATTGCCCATTACACATTCCATAGTACCTTTAGACCAAACCAATGTCTACCCTTCACAATTATCACTAACTCATAACTAAGCCAATAGTTATCCTTCAAAATTATTACAGTAACCCATAGGCTATGCAAATAACTCCTCTAACAATTATCACAGTAACTCATAAGCCAAACAAATAATTCATTAATAATGAGTAAACTATCACAGTCTAATTCATAACATACCATATCGGTAATCCATAATAGACATGTAAACAATCATCATACTTCACAACAAGCATAGATAATTTCCACAGTAAGCATATGCAAATGATTATCCTTTACACCTTAGTCTAATCCAATGGCTACGCTATACAATTTAAAAGTAACCTTATGCTATATGGATAATTCACCATTACAAACATATCACAAGCTATGCATATAGTCTTATCACAATTATCACACAATAATTCAACCCTTAATCAAGGATCCAGTAGTAGAACTCTTACCTTAGGTTATGCTAAGTTCTTCGCTGCAAACGAAACCACAATTCTACCTATGCATAACCAAAATTAAATTAAACTTTTTCCAAAAAATTACTAATTTAATTACCTTAGCTTACCAAACTTACCTAAATGGAGGTTGAAAAATCCTTTCAACCTTGATGGAAAATTACCACTTAAATCCTCAAGCTTTTTTGCCAAAGTTACATTCCAAGGACATGCAACCAAAGTCAATTCTAATAATAAACTTAATTTAAATTCTCAATTAACCTTTAGTGGTATTAAAACCCCACAATAAAGACCAAACACATTCACCTGACTCACCAATCTTAACAAAACCAGTGAACAACAGTGACAGAGGGCAGCATCGACAAATAACATACAATCGACACAAATGAGGTTGAATGAAGAAGAAAGTGACATTGGAGAACAACAAAGGCGAAGTGAGGGAGAGAGAGTCAGCAGCGAGGGTACCTTGATAACGCAACTAATGCACAAACCCTAATTGATAACGCAATAATAATAAAATCAATAATACTTTATTATTATTTAATTCATTTTCTTTAATTAAATAAACATATATAATAAACATATTTATTTATCTAAATCCCCCTTCTCTTCCCTAATTAATTCCATCAAATTTTCCCAATAATTATATTCCAATATATAATTATCAATTTTCCACTGATTAATTATGTAACCAAAACTATATAGTTAATAACATTCTCCATCAGATTTTAAAATCTTTAATTAAATATACATACCCATATATATAGTTAATTAATCCAACACATTAAACCAAATAAATTTCTTAACTTTCAATTCCAATTAATCTAACACCTATAATAATCTAATCATAAATTATTCAAAATAATTAAGTAACAAAATTACCTTAAATATTTTGGGTGTTACAAGTAATATGTATTCAGCAATCTCAAACATACTTTAAATAAACATTTTCTTAAACTCGTGCTTTAAGTTCATGCTTTGCAATTCTTTAACAAGAGTGAGCAAGTCATGCAGTAATAGTCTCAATGTAAGCAACACAACTAGAAATTCATGTTTAAGCAAACTTTGAATTTATTTGTCACTCACACACCATCTTGTGAGTAGCTTGCTAGTCAACTAAAGAATCAGACTTGAGAATTTTATGCATTTCTGAAATCATTTAAATGCATTTAGTCACTCACAGTCTTGGCTAGACTTTTGGTTTTTATACTTGACCTATCTTCTTTAATTTGCCAAAACAAAGCATAACTGGGTATCAAAACCAAGTTTTCTAGTTCTATGACGTACATATTATGACTTACAAAGGATGACATACATAAAGTCCATCTTTAAGAACAAAATCAACTTTCCACAAATTTTGCCTAAAATTCCAGATTCACAGTCACAGTTCTGACTTCGAAGCTCATAAATTTCTTAATACTTAACCAATTTGAGTGAATGTTATGGCCAACTCTTCATTTTCAAGTTCTCTACAACTAACTTGAAGGCGTGAAGAACCAACTCTCAACATATTCTCTTTAATAATCAATAAAATAGAAGCTACTCATATTCATGATTCCAAACATTCTTCGGCTTTCTCCTGAAATTGCACCTATTTTGGTCATTTTTAGCTCAAGTGATCTTTATAAAAGTGTTTTAGAAAATTGAACAAGATTTCTAATTATGTTAAATATAGCTTCTAAAGCCTCTCCTACACTTGGGACTACTCAAAATACCAAGGATATCTCAGATTCACACATAGATATAGTAAGCTTTCTTCCCCTTCAATTTTCATCAGCTTAACATTAGATTGAGTTTAAGCATACTTTTCATAAACTTTGTTAGAATTTCAATTAATTTTCAAACCCAATAAGCATAACTTCTAATTTCCTTTGTGTAGCTTGAAATCAACAAAAAAAAATTAGAGTTGTGTTGTGTGTTCCAACAATTGCCATGGTTGAATCTTTGCCTGAAAATTCCTTTCTCTTCTCATATCCAATTCCATTATAAATTTTCTTTTTTTTCCTCTCTTAGCATCTTCTTTGAAAATGCTTTGAAAATTGGATGTTAAATAATTGAGTAAAGCTCTGGCGGTGTGAGTTTAAATCTAAACAAAAGGCACCAAACTCCCACTTTCTTCCTTTTTCTCTTCTTTTCTCTTTTAAATATTTCCTAAAAACAAAATATAATTACCAAAATTTCCCTTACCTTCCTCCCGTAACTTTGATTATAAGCTTGCCTCAATGATTCTCTACACAAGATCTATAAACTTTACCCTAAATGATTTATTTTGAGAAAAAGATCGAAGGAAAGTTTCGAGTTTACACAAACTTTGCAGTAATATTGTTCTAATTATGGGTAAAATATTTATGTAGGTTAATTTAATTAATTTTCGCTAGAAATGAGGTTTATTGGTTGCTAAAGTGTCATCGTAAAGTTAGTCGGATGGAATTTTTGTAGGCTAGAGGTTGAAGATGACCTTTGATCATCATTATTTGTCTATCATAAAAAATGAAATCAGTTGACTAATTAAGAGGTTTGATTATCCAAATATGGTTTAATTTTCAAGTCAAGAAGAGATTGGACAAATCTATAAATTCAAGAGTTCTATCTTTAATCCGTGAGTGACAAAAACATGTTTAGATGTTGATTTTAAACATGATTTACTAGCTAAATGATTTGAGCATACTATGGGTACTGATTTTAAAAAGTTATCTCCAAAGTATAAAACTTAGCTGAGAAATAGTTTTATGTTTGAGCTTGAGAACTATTTATAAGCAATAGCTTGAGTTCATTTAAATTACTAAGTTCTTGTTAATTAGCTTAGATTTAGGAAAAGCATGGTTTTATGGAATATATGAGTATGATTTAACAAACATATTTTTAAGAATAAAGATTTATTATATGCAAGAGATTTATTTGAGTATGTTGTTTCTAGTTTGAGTTAAAGTTTTAAAGCTTGAGATTTCAAAGCATGCTTTATTCCATACCCGAGATATCAAAAGAATTATAGTAACCCTATGAGGGGAGTTTTCTGTGCACAGGGGTCGATTATAATGAGTGCATTTAGTAGATGCCTATTTTTCCATCACAAAAACTAGGTAGAGATGAGGACCTCTTTAGATGCCTAATTATCCATCTTAGAGCAGTTATATTGAGATGCGGACATTCCCAATGCCTAGTTTCCCATCTTCATAGTTATACATAGATTCAGGGTATAGTTAGAGAAATTGATAGTTTGAGAAATTGTTTTACTGCTGTGTTAAGTTTATTATTTACAAATTTATAAGCATGTTTAATTTTAAAGATAGTCACTCATTGAACTTTAGCTCATAATTTCAAAAAAAAAATTCACTTTCCATGTAGTGATCATGGTTTAAGAGCCTAACTTATCGCTATCTATTTGCTAGAGAGTTTTAGTTTTTATCTTAGAGGGTCTTATACATTGAACCATGCATCTAGTTTTGTGTATAATTACACTTTATGTGTCTTAAGTATTATATAGATGTTGTTTATGGTTTGTATAAGTTTATATACTTAAGATTGGTTATGTTACTTGGTGTTAGTACTTAGTTGTTTGTAGCACTACAAGAAATGGGGCTTTTAATAGCATATCCTCATAGCCCATTTTAAATTGGGCTATTGAAAAGATATAAAAAAAAAGGAAAATAAAAAGAGGTAAAAAAAGAGAAATCCCGTGTGCACCCAAATTATTTTTCACAATTTTTATCTTCTCTTCTCTTCACACATGAATGAACCTCTCTTTTGACTACCTTCACGATCGAACCTCTCTTTCGACTCCCCTCACGACTGACCTCTCTCGGCTACCCTTACAACTACCGTCCAACTCTTTTGCGATGACATCCATCTCACGCGAGGACCTCTCACGACTTAAACCATCATGCGACAACCTCTCACAAGCAAACCCATCACGCGACCAAACCCATCTCTAAAAGCTATTCAAATGACGACGATTGCGATATTGAAATTACAACAATGATTTCTCATCTCAAACGACAAGAAGAGCGATTTGGTATTTAAGGACGATGACGCCTGCACGATTTCTCATCTCTATCTGTCTTCACTCAGCTCGTCATTGCTTTGTTCATCAGATTGATTCGAGGAAGGTAGATAGGCAACCTCAAGCTTTAACTTTGAGATAGTGTTCCCTATCATTGATGTTCTATTCGTCAGATTGACCTGAGGAAGGTATAGACAATTTCTGTTCTTTTTCTTTGAAGTCTCTTTGTTCCTTGTCTTTGTCAACTAACCATTGTCCACATGGGTAAGGTTGAACTTATTGTTTTTTATCGTAATTTTGATATGGTTTGTGCTTGAAAGATTCTACTAGTACCTTTTATTCGAGTGGGTAATATGAAAAGTTGTTGATGAGCTTTGAGTACAATATGCAACTTGAGAATGGATCAGAACTGTAATAGAAGTACTAATTATAGTTTGTGAAATTCAAGGAAGTACTAATGGGGTAATACCATGACCTTTTTATTGGAAAATTTGTGTATATTGTTTTTGTTATTTGGTGTATGTAATCATGGGAGTAGTTGTAGTTTGTGAAGGGAGAAAGATTATTAATATTAAGAAAGTCTTTAATATTTTTTTATTGTAGTTTTGGAGGTGTAGTGGTTCCATATGTGATATAGAACTTTTTTTAATATGTTGTTTTCAACTATTGTTATATGAAAGTGTTTTATGGATATACAAGTATTGGTTTTTGTGTTTATTGAAATTTTAGAATGAATCGAAAGTGATAATTGTTGTTTATGGATGAACACTTTTTTTATCTATATTGCCAAAGTCTAACATGTGATGTAAAAGTGTTTTCAACTATTGTTATATGAAAGTGTTTTATGTTTCTTATTAGGTTTTTAAAGGGTCGGGTGGTCCAACATATGATGTAAAAGTGTTTCCAAGGATGTGTACTTGGTTGTAGTTTTACGCAAACTTTTGTTATTGCATTATGTATATAAACAAGTTTTGTTGGGGGATATGTGTCTAGTTTTGTTGGAGAATTTGTGTGTGATTTCATATGTAATATAGAAGTGTTGGATATGATGTTCTTTATTGTAATGTTCTATGGAA
>JBBPDI010104383.1:0-10272 GCA_037974545.1 Cucumis variabilis
ATCTCAGTCGATCACTTGTTCTTGTTTTTCCTTCACGCTGTTCTTTTTTCATATCTACTATCGGTCTACGATTTACAAAATAATAAAGATTACAAATCAAAAACAAATATCAGAATGCAATCTCTTTTTTTACTCCTAAAACGAGGCATAGCTGTTATACCATTTATCATATTTTATTAAATTAAAAATAAAAGATTATAAACCGATTATCTCTATTTATATTGATATTTAAACAACAAAACCACCAGATTTTTAAACATGAGCCTCTTTTCTTTCGAAACTTGTAAGACTACAGGGCAACAATGGTGATTCACTATAGAGCAGACAACAATGGGTACTTTAAAATGTTGGAAAATACAGACTGAAACATTCATTGCATGGTTATACTGGAAGAAAAAATTGCTGTAAAAAGATGAACGATTTTGAGTTTTGGTGCGAAGAAGAAGAAGAACGAACATACTTTAATGGCGGTGTGCGAAGACGAAGAATGAATAATGAAAAAGTACCGCAGGAGATGAAAAAGAAACAGGGAGATAAGTAGCTACCGTTGCTCAGATGAATCAGAGAACCTGAGACGAAGTGGTTGGAGTTCTTCGTATAAGCCCAAAGCAACGATAGACAAGATCAGACTGCCACGATTGGGAGGAGCGTCACTTGCAAGGAAATTGTTGTTTAGAAGAAAGTAGAAACCTGCTGAGATACTCACGAATTAATTCCAAAGGACTAATCTTAGGGTTTCAAAGTAACAATGAAGCAACTAGTCGAATTCCAATGAACAAAATAATTACCTGTAGAAGTTTAAATTCTGAAGGTATGAGGTGGAGCTTCATATTAATGGCATGTCTTCTGATTTGAGATATTTGGAGAGAATTTTCATTTGTAGGATTTGCATGTCAATTACAGTGTAACGAGTATCTACGTCATTGTTGTAAATTATTTGTATTTTTTACTTTGAGTAGGGGCATTTGAGGAATTTATTTATTTGTTTATTTTTATTTTTTTATTTTTTTTGCTATTCTAACAAATTAAAATTATTTTTGCTATTTTTCCAAAGTAAAATATAAAATTTGCTATTTTTCTTGACAACCCTTCAACATGTTTAGTTCAAACTTTGACTTTTGTGTTAGCAAGTTGGGCCCCATTGATATTTACGTCCCAACTTGAGGGGGAGTGTTAGAATTAGTGGGTTTGACTCTTAGAGTATTTTCGAAAAGAATATGGAAGATTTTTTCTATTTCCTTAATCTTTTCCTTTTTTACTCCTTATTGTATTCTATTTATTCTCCTTTTTTGTACCTATTGTATTCATTTACCAGAAAAATAATAAAACTAAAAAAATCATGATTTTTCTCCCGGTTCTCGGATTTTCACGTAAACCTTGATTTCATGTTTATTACTTTCAATAGAATTAATATCATTGTATGGTGATACATTGTAATGTAAAGTTTATATTTTAATTAAATTTCATTATATAAATTTAATTTTGGATATGATTTAAAATTAATTTATGAGAGAATAAAATATTTGAATTAATTTAAATATTAATTTAATGTGAATTAGATTCATATTAAAACTATAGGTTAAAATTTAATATATATGATGCACATTCAAACTATAGGTTATGAGAGAAATTTATATTTGCATATGATTCAAATTTGGATTTTAATTCAAATTTGGTTATGAGACGGTCTCATTGGGCATGTCAAACTATTCACACGAAATTTTTAAAGAAATATATTTTGTGAAATTAAATTTTGTATATTGATTTAAAGTGTTGTGGATACAATCTCTAATATTTACTCCTTTAATGCTTTCTCTTGAATATAAATTAAACTTCTTAAAACTTCTTGTTCTTCGATCTTCAAGAAGTTATGGTTACAAATCAATTTGAGCTTTAATCTTCTGGAATTCAAGGAAGGTTTAATCTTTCAAGTCTTTAATCTTTCAAAAGATAGTAATCTTGAGGTTGATGAGAACTTTCACGTCTTGAGAGCTTTTAGAAGTTTGAATTTTCAATTATTCAAAGGTTCAATTCTTCCTTGAAGCAAAGATCTTTAAAATGAATGACAAGGTCTTTATTTATAGAAAATTTTCATGGGCTTTAGGTAGGCTTAGGCCCATTTGCTTGTTGAGCTTAGGCCTATTATCTTCTTTGACTTTAATTCTTCCATATGAGGCCTGAATTGAGTTGGATATGAGAAAACTTGATTATCTAAACCCAATCAAATTATAATTATTATAATTTTTGCTATGATGATGTGACATAATGTAATTGACCCAAATTTCTTGTTCAACAAAAGCCTTTAAGAATTTCAAGCAATGGAAGATATTGATTGAGAATCAAACTGGGAAGAAGAAAAAAAACTGAAACTAATAATGATTTGGAATTTTGTGGGTGTAAATTTTTTGAGTTCTTTAAAGCTGAGGGGATTCTTCGTCATCATACTGTCAAGGATACTCTAGAGTAGAATAGTGTTTCAGAATGTATGAATCAGACATAGTTAGAGAGAGCGAGATATATGCTTTCTAATGTAGGGTTGACTAGAAGGTTCTATGTAGAAGCAACAAATACAACGTGTTATCTGATCAATCATGGACCTCATACAGGTATTAGTTGCACAACACCTTACAAGGTATGATTTGGTAAGCCTGCAGATTATTCTTCATTAAGAGTTTTTGGTTGTACTGTCTACTATTGTGTTAATAAGGATAAATTAGAACCAATAGCTAAAAAAGTTATATTTATGGGTTTTGGGAATGGAGTTAAGGGATATAGAGTCTAGTCACCTTTTGAAAACAGAGTTATTCTTAGTAGGAATATGATTTTTTATGGAAATTCTATGCTTAACTTATTTATGAAGCTTATTGTGATGTCTAATAATGTGGGAGAAATCAGCAGTGTTACAATTCACTTCAGATATAAATAAATTACAACATTAAGGTGGAGAAGAGAAACAAGTTTGTACAAAAATTGGAGTGACTGAAACTTCAAAAGCTGTTGTACTTGAGTTGTAGTTCACAAGTTGATCAGCCAAGTATAGCTCATGACAGAGCTAAGAAGAGTTGGTGTTGGACCTCTAAAGAGGTTTGATTTTGAGAATATGGTTACTTTTACATTGCAGGTTGCTGAAGATGTAGGTTTCGATTAGCCATCCACCTATAAAGAAGTTGTTTCATGTAGTGACACTACAAGGGGTTCTCCCGAAACCATCACACATCGGTATACATACACAACAACGTTGGAAAAGGATCTCCCGATGTACATATTACCATCGAAAAGGAAGTTGCTAATAGTGGGTCAGAAGAGGAATTCCTGACGCACAAACGAAAAGGCATCGAGAATGCCTTACTCCCGATGTCGTCAATGTTGTCCAATAGAAGACTTCTAACGTCGTCAATGATGTCTGAAGGGAGACTTTCGATGTGCCCTCCATGTGTCGAGGAAAACATACTCCTGACCCTCATACGTGAGTCACGATGTCGGGGGAAGGGCATCATTCTTGATGCTATTTTGTGTGTCGGAAAATATTTTAGTATATAATTTTCCAATTAGTATATTCAATTTTTTTATCGTGAGGTACTCTTTTTGGTTTTGATTCAATTTAAATTCAATAAAATTATGAAAAACAACTAACATAAATTAATAAAAATTATTAAAATACCAAATTGTAATTAATATAATTAGAATTTAAATCTCATTATTCAAACACAATTACAAATTGTTTAAACTTTTTGAAGCAATTACATAAAAAAGAAAAAAAATACACTATCTCCTAGTCGTTGCGAACTCCATATTCGAACAACTCCACACCTACGATGGCATAACAATAAATTTACATATATATCGCTAATAACAAATTAAACAACTTAAAGGTCCTCTCTATTCCTGACTCATTCTCGCAATCATTTTCTTCATTTGTTCCATCTATCGGAAAGCTTCAACTATTTGTCAGACATTTTCTTCCATTTTTTGGGCATGCAACTTCAATGTTCTTCGTTATTCTTTAATTAATCGTTTAGCTTCTTCAAGCTCACTCATTTTTTCTTCAATCTTCGATTGCGAGCACTCAAGGCTAGCTCTTAGTTCGCTAACCTCTCTAGAGTGCATTTTTTGCAAATAAGAAGACGAAGAACTTCTACCTTTATTTTGGAAGTTGGGCTTAGGGCCCCAACCAGGACCTTTTGAGTAACTCGATCGTCTACCAAAACCGATCTCGCATATCTCGTCTTCGAAGAGTGGTTGAGAAGCTTCTAGGGTAGGTGGAGACTGGAGTTCCAACATTTGATTATGCACCAAAAGTGTTAAGTTAATTATGAACTCACAGTTAAAAGTAGAAAATAAAACAAAAAGTTTTCATAAACTTACATGCGCATCTGCGGCCGCCTATGAAACAAGTAGTGATCATAAAGGAAGTACCACTCTTCCAAACAATTCATCAATCTGTTCGGTGGGTTGACACGTGCTTGTTTAGTACAACTAGAGGAGCACTACGCTTTACCTTTTCATTATGTAGCTTACTTTTATGTCAAACGTAGTTCTCTAGAAGATAAAATTGATATTCCATGAAAGATATTTTCCCTCTTATCTCAAATGACGGTTTATCTACCATGCATATGAGACATGCCTGATATCCTTTCGTACTTCATTCGGATAAGTCACCATACATTGAGAAGTCATTAATTGTTCATAACAAGGCTACATACAATTGAAAGAGCTGACGGTAAGAGAATTATAAGTATGCACACCAAAAGTCCATAACTCTTTCAATTCTTCAATCAACGGTTATAGGTAAACATCAATCTCCCTACCGGAGATCTTGGACCAGGTATAAGCAATGACATGAAGAAGTTAGACTCTTTTATGCATTACCAAGATGGAAAATTATAAGAAATTAACACCACATGCCACATATTGTACGAGGTATTCATATTCCCAAATGGATTAAAACCATTTGAAGCTAATCCCAAAAGAATGTTTCGTGAATAAGCAGCGAAATCAGGAATTTCACAACCAAGATGTTTCCATCCCTTTGCATCAGTTGGATGTCTTAACAAATCCTCTGTTTTGACTTGTTTATCCTTATGCCATCTCATGTCAGTGGTAAAAACAATTGTTGTAATCTCGATACCAAGAAAAAGTGGTCCAATACCTTATGTTGATTTTCTCCTTTGTTAGGACTAACCTTGTACCGAGACTCATCACAAGTTGGACAATATTGCAAAACATCAAAATCCTTCCACTACAATACGCAATCATACTTACACGCATGAATAATCTCGTATTCTAGGCCTAAGTCAAGTAATTTTTGTTTAGCTTCGTAGAATGAACTAGTGATAGTAGTACTCATTAGAAACGTTGCTTTTAACAGTTCTAATAACATGTCGAATGACTTGTTACCCCAACCGTTGAGAACGTTGATATGTATCAACTTAACCAAAAAATTTAGGGAGAAAAATTTTGAACAACGGGGTACAACTCGTTACGTGCTTCATTCAATAAATCTTGAAATGTGTTTGTTGTCTTTTGTTCTACACTAATATTAAATGACATTTTATTCTCCAAACCTTCCTTCGTTTCTTCTTCATGTTTAATCAGAGGTTGTTAAATCATTAAGCATACCCAACATTTCATTTTTTTCATGAAAAGGGTTACTGCTAGTTCCTTCATGAAATGGATTACTGTTAGTTACTTCATCAAATTTTTTTATATCTGTATGCAAGTTCACTGACTCTCCATGATACATGCAGTCTGTATAGGATGGGGATATTCTAATTGTTAATAGATGTCGCTCCACACCCTCTAATGACTTCTAAATTGAGTTCATACATCTCTTGAAGTGAAACTTTGTAACCTCTAAAAATTGGGACACTCCCTTCCTATACTAAACTGAGAATTTATTCATAAGTTTCATCTAACCCTTGTCTATTGTTAAAAACCTAAAACACAAATAGGGTTGATTAGTCTTATATTCCTTCTCTCAAATGCTTCAACTTACTCCATGAATAAGCTACACCTCATAAGTACCCAATCTGCCAACTTTCAATAGAACTAAGTTTAAACTAAAAAGGCTACCATAACTGTAGGATAATAAGAATAACCTAACCACATATTACTTCAATCTTTACAAGCTACCTAACACTTCCAACAAACAAAACTACTAACAAATTACAAACTTGTTTAAACTAAAGGCTACCATAACGACAGGATAAACAAGACAAATCAATCAAAATGTACACTTCAATCTTTACAATCTAATTAACACTTAATTCCAACAAACAAAGCATAATAAAAAAATTAAAAATTAAAGGCTATCATAATTGTAGGATAGTAAAAACAAATCAATCATAATGATTCAACCAACACTTCCAACAAACAATTTTCTCAATACATTATAGGCCTTAATCTATTATAGTCTCATCCCTCCCTCCCCTCAACAATTGCAATTATTTAAATTTATATATATGATTTCAACCCTAAACCTCTAACAATTTCAATATATTTCAACAATTTCAACCTTAAACCTATAACAATTTCAATATACATTTTATACATAAATTTATTTAACATAAAAAGAACGAAAAAAAAAACAAAGAACTTACCGAAATCTACAACAGTGGAATAAGACGACGAGAGGGGACAATGAGCGACAGAGCAACTCGATGACAACGACAAACGAATAGCTGATGATGGACAGATCTATCTCTCTCGATCTCTTTCTCTGTAACTTTTTTTCTCTCTTTTTGGATTTGTGTTTTAGAAATTTATAGGAAATCTCTCGACAACAAAAAACATCAGTAGATCTCCCTAGTCTCGACACCATAAGTAAAACGTCAAAAATAATGTCCCTTATTCCCGATGTTTTACTTATGGTGTTGGGAATAGTTGCCCTGCTCCTGACATTGTATGCATGCCTTCAGGGAAAAACAAACTAATAATTTAATTGTTTCCTTTTCCTAGAAACATAATCACACAAGATGGAATTCACTCATTCTTGAGTTTAGGGTAAGTAGATGAGTGTTCCATTAAATAGTGTCTTCGAGACTTGAGCAAAGAGTCTACCCTCTCTATGCCACAAGAGGAGTTTCTGTTTATTAGTTGGACCATAAACAGGTTGTTCATTAGAGGAGCATTGGTATTTAAGGACTAGAAGTAACCTAAGGGTAAAACGATAATTTGACCCAGCTAGTGTTATGAACACTCGTGAAGGACTAACTTACTGTTATTGGTATATATCCATGGACACATAAATATATTTACAGTGAGAAGAGTTCAGTTGTGAGTCTTTAGTGGAGTGTACACACAGTTAACGAATATTGATTAATGGAGTTAATGTGTTTAGCCTAATCTCATATAGTTGTAGGTTCTAATCTGTAGGTCCATTAGGTCCCCTTCCTAGCTCGTAAAGGGTAATGAGATTTATTTATATTTGTTGTAATTTAAAATATTTGAACTTACTTTGGGAATGAGTATAATGTGAGGTGATATATTATAATATAAAATTTATAGTGAGATTGTATTAGATGACAAAAAAAAAGCTTATAACACCTATCTTTTTCATATTGCAAATTTGGCAAATATGACGGTAATCTAACGGTAATTTACTTTTAAATTTTATTTTTTTGTAATTTTAAAAATGTAAGCGACATGGGCTCTATTATCATAAATTTTTTTTACTGTTTTTGCAAACTCTCCAAGTTTATATTTTAATTAAACTTTATTATAAATTTAATTTTGGATATGATTCAAAATTAATTTATGAGAGATAAAATATTTGAATGAATTTAAATATTAATTTAATGTAAATTGGATTCATATTAAAATTATTGATTATGAGATAAATTTATATTTGAAAATGATTCAAATTTGAATTAAGTTAAATATAAGATATTTAATTTAGTTATTAATTAATTAGAGAATTAATGAATAGTTTAATTTAATTTTATATAATTAAATTAATTTAAAACTATAAGATATGTGAGAAATATTCATTAAATATGATTTAAATGAAATATTAATTAAATAAAATTTAATTAATTAGTTTATTTAAAATTTTTATTAATTAAATATTTTTAAATTAATAGAATCTCATGATTCTCTCCTACTCCCTCAAGGAAAGGGAGTTATGAATAAGAAGAAAACAGTTTTTTTAAACCTATGCTTTTGCCTCTCTACAAAATAGTTTCTCTCTAAACTTTTTCTCATTCCAATTGGTTTCCACGAACCAATCTCATCTTATAGGATAGGAAGGTATCCAATGGGTGGTGTCCCCAATTTGGAGTTTTAGTAGATTCAGAGGTGTCAAACTATGTGAGTTTTTCATTCTTTGTATCTTTTAATTTAAAAGCATGCTTAGATTTTTTAGAATTTTATGTCTAAATATTATCAATGTACTGGTATTCTAGGATTCCCAAATTAAATTGAGGAATGATTATGTAAAATCTTCAACTGTCAAGAGCTTTAATCTCTTTAAGGTTAGATGGCATCTGCCGACACACGCCTTATAACATTGGCAGAGGTGGTATTTCCCGATGTTCCTTACGCTGACGCCATAATATGCATCGGGGGAGCTCTGATTTCTTATAGTGCGAGTCTACTCAATGACATGCTACCATGAAGGATGAGATGGAATCTCTTGACAAAAATCAGATTTGGGAATTAGCTAAATGGCCTAAGGAGAAAAAAATTGTCACTTGTAAATGGGTCTTCATGGAAAAGGAGGAAATGTCACCTTTAGTGAGCATCAAGTATAAAGCTCGAGTTTTCCTAAAGGGTTCATGTAGAGAGACAAAATTGATTATACTGAGATTTTCTCATCAGTATTCAGACATACTTCTATCAAGGTGTTACTAGCTATGGTAGGATATCAAAATTTGGAACTTGATTAATTAGATGTAAATACAACCTTCTTACATTGAGATTTGAAAGAAGTGATTTATATGACCCAATCAGATGGGTTTCAGTGTCCAGGTAAAAAAATTATGTTTGCAAATTAAAGAAGTCTTTGTTTAGGCTAAAAACAGTCTCAGCTGAGGCAATAGTGGTACAAGTGAGTTAACAGTTATATGGTTGGACTTGACTATAATAGAAGCCCATATGATTGTTGTGTATACCACAACAAGGTTGTTGATGGTTTGATGATTTATCTGCTTTTATATGTAGATGCTATGTTCATAGCTGAAAAGTCCAAGTTCAATGTTGAGAAGTTGAAGAACCTTCTTAGTTCTAAGTTTGATCTATATAATCTATGTATATATTGGTATAATATACTAATATATACATAGATTTGGGTGCTGCTTAGAAAGTTTTGGGTATGGAGATCTATAGGGACATAGATCAAAACAAGCTCTTCTTGTCATAGAAAAGCTAGATTCATAAAATATTGTCTAGTTTTGGTATGTTATAAGCTAACCCAATAGATATTCCTAGTGTTGCAAGTGCTCATTTGTCATTGGTGTTTTCTCTTTAGTATGAAGTTAAGGAGTATGTCTTGAGTTCCTTATGCTAGTGCAGTGGGAAGTTTGATGTATGCTATGGTTTGTAATAAGCCTGATTTTGCCTATGATGTTATTCCTCTTAGCAGGTTCATGTAGGTTAACCTCGAAAAGTGCATCAACAAGTTGTGAAGAGAATTTGTTATTACTTTAAAGGTACCTCTGATGTTGGTCTAGTTTATGGGAAGGCATAAAATGTTTGGTGACCGGTTATTCTAATTTTGAATATGCTAGAGATGTTGACAATAGGAAGTCTATGATAAGTGTTCACTCTAAGTGGTTTTGTTATTGGTTGGAAGACAACCTTACAACCTACAATTTACTTTGTTTACTACTGAAGTAGAGTACATGCCTTGATAAAAGCTGCTAAAGAGGGAATATAGCTGAAAGGGCTAATTGGTGACCTTGGTTTGTATCATGACCAAACTATTGTATACTGTGATAGTTTGAGTGCAATATGCCTAGCCAAGGATCAAGTTCATTATGAGAGAACTAAGCACTTTGATGTAAGATAACACTTCTTAAGAAGATAAAAAGTTAAGGTGATGAAAATTGATATTGCTAATAACCTTACATAACCTTACTAATATGTTCACAAAACTGGTTCAATGGGGCAAGTTCTAACATTGTTTGGATTTGCTAATGTTGGGATTTATGTCCTAAAACTCGTAGATTATAAATATAATTCATTGACCGTTATTAACAAAGTGTTATTATTGTAATAATTGTTATTGATTAAATTATTAGTTTTGTCTTAATAACCCAAATCTAATAAACTAAC
>JBBPDI010104392.1:0-10272 GCA_037974545.1 Cucumis variabilis
TGTATATGATTAGAATAGGATCCACTGTGTTATGTTGCATATATAATAGTTTATATACTAGATTGGCAAGTTTATCTTGCTAAGTTTTCAGTAGGGTCGACAGTTACAATTAGAGAAAAGCTTTGTCTGTCGGCTTCACACCGTCTTCTGGGCTAAGCTAGCAAGTAGTTCGGGAGGGGGTGTGACAAACTGACATGGTAATGCAAACTAACTTGTAACAAAAAAATAAAGGCAGGAATGTCTACGTATTATCACACATATAGGTAATGAGATAACCTTAATGCGATCTACCTCACTAACCACACTTATGATTAAGGCATGCTTCTCTCGAAGTCATTATATGTCACACATGGTTGCTTTCAGAGATCCATATGACTAAATATGAATTTGTAAGTTATATCTAAAAGGGATTCGGATTACTTATGAACCAAATTAATAGGATTTTGCGATTAAGGACTACTACCTCTCGATAACCACTATAAAAAATTGTTCTCCTTTGGTATACAAGTGTTGGAAATAATCTCGTGAGGGGAGATGCAACTCCTCCTTGCACGCATTAATTATGTTCTAACTACTTTCCCTTTCGGGTAGTTGGCAACTTACATTGACCAGGTGATACAAATAGCTCAACTAATGTGATAATACTTATAAGTAACTCTTATTATCAAGAACTTATCATCTACCTATGCTACAAATAACACTTTGACTGGTTGTTGGGGCAAACGACCCATTTTTAGTTGACTTATTCTCAATCCATATCATGTATATGTTCATTCTTTTGATATTCCTATGCATAATATGAAATTAGGCTCCATTACAAACCCAACGACACAAGAATCACCTAATTTGGAGTTCAAACGAAGGAGAACGTGCAAATTGAACATCAAAAGCAAATCGATAAATATAAGAAAGTCATCGACATGTGGCAACTCCGATGACACTAGTTAGAATCTCATCGAACGCATTATTTTTGGATTTTAGAAGTTAAAAACGGCGCTGTTTTGGCCTTCTCTGCGTACGTGTCCAAGACTCAAAGGTTCGAACTCCAGCCAACGCCAAATTAAATCCCATTTGTTTTCAAACTTTTCGTTCCAGCGCGCTCAGTTCAGCCGGTCTCCACATCTCTCGTACTGACACTTGGTGCTTCCTGGTCACGCACGCCTCTCCCCCTTCACGGGTTGGATTCTTCAAAGTGTAAAACATTTTTTTCTTCTCTGTTCAATAGCAATTTTGTAATTATTTGCCAACTTTCCAAAAAAATACCAAATTTCTATCAAATGCACGTGTTTTTGGGCTTAAGGTCATGGTTTCGAACCCACTTGATGCATATCTCCATTATTTTCTATATAAACCCCTATTTGCTCCTAATTCCATATGTAATTCAATTCAATTCACTATTTGCTTCAAAATTATATCCAATTTTTTTAAATTTCTCTCAATTTCCAGAATCTTTAGTCTTATCATGTCATTTTTCATCTTCAACGAATTTTTTAGAATTATTCATGATGCAAAGCTAAAATTCTTGAGGTAAAAAAGATTCAGGTGAATCCATTCTTTGAGAATTTCCTTTCTTTGATTTTTTATTTTAATTAGAGTTTGATTCATTTTTAATCTTGATGTGATTTTTGTTGGAATCATCATTCTTTTGTATCAAGAATTAGATTTTTTTATTTAATTTGATTAATTGTTGTGGTTTTAATTCTTGATCTTTGATTTTTTTATTCAATCTTTGTAAGCGAGTTACCTAACTATATCAATTAGTGCAAGACTAATTATTGAATTACTTGTATCTACACAAAATTCTCTTGATTCTTTATTTTATCCCACCTGTTTTTTAAATTTTTTGATGTCTTATGAATTTCAATTGTTCTTAGTCAATTCTTAGAAATTAATTCAATTTTTTTAGTGCACAAATTAATTTCCATTTAATTCTACGGTTGAAAAATTATGTATGATCTTATAATTTTCTTTGAAGAATAATTTAGAGGTTTAGTTAAAATAGTATTAAGTCCTCATGAAATTCATCTATTTTCTTGAATTTTGATTCAAAATTTACTCCAAGATCAAGCAATTTGATCTTGCAAAAAATCTTGAACAAAAAATTCCCCTCTTAATTAAGCATGATTCAACTTCCTTTACCATCTTTGATTCAATGATAAGACTAGATCAATACCTAAGTCAATTCTCATTTCTATTCTTGGAATTCAATCTTTAATTTCTCTTATTGTGAATTGTATTGCAAATCAAATTTTCCTTTTCATTCTTGGTTACATTCTCATTCTTATTGATTTCTCTCAAATTATTTTCTATGCTTTTCTTTTCCTTTTTTTACTAATCTCATTCATTTCATACATTCAAGAAAGCCATTTTCCTTCTGAACAACACCAGTTGATTATGACTACTGATCCTTTACCATGTTAAACGACTTTGAGTAAAATCAATATTTCGTAGCGGAATAACATGAGAAACGTACATAAGCAGACTTTATTACATAACTTTAAAAGAAGTCAAGGCTAAATGTCATTGATTTTATAGACTATTTTTTTTAGACCAAACGAAAACTACAACTCCACTTAATACTTTAACAACCTATGTACATAACATGAGCAAACCTAAATACTAACCAACAATAGTAAAACTATCTACAACTTGGAACAACAGACTTGAAGACAACGATCAGGCTTGTGAATCACGACCTCTACCTGGAAAGTAGAAAAAAATTTGGAAATAGTGAGCTAAAAAGCCGAGTGAGTGATGAATTTATAAAACATGCTTACAAAACGATTTAACTTTTAATCCTTGGATTTTACACAAAATAAATCATAAAACATATCATTAAAATCTCTTTTTATTTTTCACTTGCTATACCATATGTGTCGCACCCAACCCTGAGTACCTACTTACACGATTCAAGATGCAACGTGAAGTCAACCGATGTCATTATTCTTCTTAACAAAATCAATTGATCCTAAATACTACTCTTTTACAATGCTAAACTTAGGTAAATTAAAACTTATGCATCAAAAACTACGAGAAACAACTTGAACAACTTCTTATACGTTAAACATGTAGTTGAGGCTAAATGCCATTGATTACAAACTTTACTTACAAACCAAACAAAAATTCAACAACTTATGCAAAACCATATACATGATAAGATTAAAATTGACCCTTAATAACTAAACTATTAACAACTTTGCATAACAGTCTGAAGACAACGGTCAGGTTCTCAGATCACGACCTCTACTTGGAAAGTGAAAAACATTTTGAAAGGGTGAGCTAAAAAGCCTAGTGAGTGATGGTTTTATAAAACAGACGTTTAAAGCAAATATACTTTAAACATTTCATAAACATACCATAAAATCTTTAAGAAATCTCTTTAAACTGAACACTTTTTAACATTCAAATACTCATTTAACTTTTTATACTTTATACCCATAAAAACTTAAATAAGACAGCAGAGCACCTTTGGTCATACTATCCAGTTTAACCTCGATCGAATAGCAAAGCACCTTTGGCCATACTATTCATAATAAACTCGGTCAAGATAGTAAAGCACCTTTGGTCATATTATTCCTGCCTGAACTCGGTGGTAGTGACTAACTAGTTAGCATAGCACTATACCCTGATTGTGCACATTGACCATCGAAAGCTCGGTATATAGAGTACCATGGTTTTCTCTTTAAAATCATTCTATTGAACTCATGCTTTTCATAAATCATTGCTTGTAAATCTAATAAATACATGCTTGCTAAAAATGTTTCTAAACTCATGCTTTAGAACACTTTTCTAAATAACATGCTTAAAATAGAAATAACATGCTTTAGAACACTCATGCTTAACACACTTAAATAATAGCTTATAAAACATATTAGAAATTATTTTATTACTCATAAACCATAGGTTAAAATAACTTTAGTAAACTCATTTTTCACTCATAGATTGCAGATCAAACCCTTGGTCGATAAGCTTGCCCAATTTCCTCTTATCCTAAAATTATTGGAAACAACTCCAACTAATTCACAAATCATCAAAAATAGTCCCAAAACACCTCAAAAAACCTCTATGAATCCAAAACACATGCCCAATATGCCATGCTAATTTCTTAGGCTTGGACACTAACCTCTACTGCCCAAAACCTCATTCTTAGCTAGAACTCTACTTCTTTTCTAGTACTTAATAACTTAAAATCTAGAACTCAAATAAAATAATTTCTTCTACAAAGTTGTTGAAACACATCTTAGTATGATTACCTCAAAACTTCAGCTTCAAATTTCAATGGATGAGCTCTATAGCCCTCTTGAAGTCCACGTTGTTCAATATCACTCGTATTTTAACCTTTCTTACTTTCTACAACTAAAACTCAGCTATCCCTTAATGAAAATAAACGAGCAGTCCCATCTTAGAAAATAAACTCAAAATGGAAACTTTTGAGAGCAATTTCATTTAAAATGCACGAGTGTAGTGTGAGAAATATGAATCTGAAGTAACCTAATTATAGAGTCCATTGCATGAATATATGTTAACACCTCATCCTTGCTTAAATCCACCTTAAACCTTATGAAGACACCTCCAGCTTACTTTTACACCTTGGAACGCATGCTAACAAGGCTTTGAAACTTCACAAAATCCTTAGAACGATTGTCTTAATCATGCAACATAGTTGTCCAAAACGCATAGCTAACTTCCAAGGTCATCTAGCCTAGTTTTTCTTGCCTAAACTACATAACCTGACTTAAAAAAGTTATAACTTAAAATATGTAACTTTTTTGGTAAAATTTCCTTCTACAAAGTTACTGTAAAATACGTTAGATTTCTAACCTCCAAATTTTAGAGCAAAATGCTAAACTATGTGTTCTGTAGCCTTCTAAGAGTGCATCGTACTCAGATTCACTCGCCAACTGACCTTCTCACCTTCTCTTGTCCAAAACGCCAACTTTCTCATATCCAAAATTCCTAGAAGTCTCCTCAATAAACTAAACTCAATTTTTGAACTATTAAAACCAATTTAAGTACAAATTCCCAAGTGAGTTATGAGAAACTCCTTTCTGAAGTTAGCTAAAACGTCCAATCTCACGATCCTTCTTTCTTGCCAATCTTAAGCACTAAAATACTCTTTCTAACCTTTATGACTATTTCACCAAGCCAACCCAATGCCTAAAGTGCTATTCTTCGATACTTAACCAAAAATTTTCTTCTTTATAACCTCTTAAAGTCTTTGGAAAATCTACACATCCTAAAGTTTAAGTCTTCCAATATGAATTACAAGATGGAACCTTTGATGGCCCTTATTTTGTTATATGATATTTATGAGATGAGAGTAGACATCAGTAGTTTCCTATCGTGTTATAGATACTATGAGGTAGGAAACCTATGAATCATCGTCTCAAGAAATGGACAAACTGAATATCTATCTATAGAACCCCCCGCTCATTAATCTTTCCTAGTGATAAGAATCTAGGTATCTACTGAGTACCTTCATCAAAGGAACCTCTATGCACAGGCCATATCCCTCGAAGGGTTGCTATATATATCAGACGACATAGTCTAAAATATTCCAAAACCATTCCTTAACTTAAAAACTTATCAAAGCATAATTGTAAATCTCATTAGAAATTATTTAAAAAAATACATGTTTATTAAATATTTCAAATCTTACACTTTGTAAACACTTTATAAATCAGTATATTCAAATATTCATACATCCATGCATGCATTAAACATTTGATAATAAATCATATTTAGAAATCAACTTTAAACTCCTTTTTATCACTCACAGATAGTAGCTCAAACCCTTGGTATGTAGACTTGTCTGATCTCTTCTAGATCTAAAATAATGAGATATAACTCCAATTAATTCTCTTTTATCATAAAAACATCAAAACTTTGCTTAAAATTCTCAAAAGCATAAAAAACAACCTAAAAACACTTTATTGACATGGATGGGGTGCAAGAGGTGGGTGGCAAGGTAGGCACATACGTGAATGGCTTGGGTACACCTGTCCTGTGCTAACCTTGAAAGAGGCTTGCCGCGCATGCCCCATGCTTCTCACATTGTCCCTCGCACGTGCAGTTGTCGCGTGCGTCTTTGCATGTCTTATATGTCCAACATCAGCCCAAAACACCACGATAAACTCATCTAGTCCAAAATGCATGCCCAACCTGCCAAGCAAACCCTGATCACAGCCAATAACCTCCACTGCTCAGAAACTCATTTTCGGCTAAAACCTTACTTCTACTTTAGATCTTAATAACTTTAAAGAAAGAACTCAAATGACAATATTTCCATCTACAAAGTTTCTTGGAAATTTCTTAACTTTCTTAGCTCAAAATTTCAGCCAAAAACTCCACGTAATGAAGACTGCCCAGATTTCTCTCGTTAATGACCTTTCTCTCTTATTTTAACTCAAACTCAATCTTCCTCTCACAAAAATAAACGAGTAGTCCCAACTTAGAAAATAAACTCAATTTTTTAATGTTTAATACCAATTTTAGTCAAAACAAACGAGGGTTTGAGAGCAATATTCATTCGAAGTGAACTAGTTATACTGAGTCGTGCATGAAACTTTCTTGAGTACACCTCCTGGTTGTCGAAATTTAACTGATGTATTCACATGACACTTGAAATCCACTTAATCGACTTTCTATCTCACCTAACTTTCTTTAAAACACCAAACCAAAATGCCTAAGTGTCAAACACTAAGCCAGCCTTGCTAACCTCACTTGTATGGCTGATAACCTCGTTTCACATGGTCCTGACCTTCACGCCTAGCCTCTCATCGCCAACCTAACCTCTATACAAGCTTTCTTGTCAAGTTCTAAACACCTATCTAACATCTAAGGAAGCCTGCTCGCCTAGCAAACTCCTAAGAAAGCCTTCTTCTCGCCTAGCCACAACCAAAACACCAACACCCTTTAAAGGTTCTCTTCATCCTTCTCGAAAACACACACAAGTAGCTTGCCCCCTAGCACACCCTATTCTCATCAAAATAACCTCTTGAGGTTATTTTTTCCTCTTTTAGCTACCCACTAAGGCCAAATGCCTAGGCCATGGAGTTAGCCAAATTTTTCCTCTTTTCAACCTAACTTCCCTTTAACTTTTAAACCATTACATCTTAATTTTCCTTCTTTTCACCTACCATAAACCACTTACAATGACACTTCTCAAGCCTACTTTTTCCATCTTAAATTCCTCTTAAATCATCCTTTCAAACTCTTTGAAAAGTTCAAGTTCCTTAAGGTTTGAGGTTTACAATTGTATATTGTATTAAGTGTTGTAGAACACCTTATTTTAAAGTTAATAAAAGTTTTGGTTAAGTAGTTTACTTCTCTTGTGTTAAGTAGTTTTATTGCCTAAAGTATGATTGTAGTTTAAGTTATGAAAAAGAAGCCAGACGATTAAGCAAAGCTTTTGGACCTCAAGACTGAGTGTTTTGGCATTTAACACATCAAGATAGTCAAGTCACGCAGCGTCTCGTATGACAAGTTAGTAGGTCTACAGGGCAGGGTGTGACATATGTTATGCTTGTGAATAAACCATTAGTCTTATTCCTATCAATAGGCTAACTATTATGTGCACATAAGAAGTAAAGGTAGCTATATAAAAAAAGACTATAGGTAGAGTTAAGCTGGCCAATGCATAAAATGAGCATATTGAGCTTAACGACCTGAGCAATGAGAAATGAACCAGGAAATTCCCCAAGGG
The DNA here is from genome assembly GCA_037974545.1 of Cucumis variabilis. Taxonomy (NCBI): domain Eukaryota; kingdom Viridiplantae; phylum Streptophyta; class Magnoliopsida; order Cucurbitales; family Cucurbitaceae; genus Cucumis; species Cucumis variabilis. The sequence continues at coordinate 7,706 of JBBPDI010104392.1, forward strand.
ATGCTATTGGTGAAAAGTACATCACATAGTCTATGTGTAAGAATGGTTCATGATCTCTGTGAAAGGAATATGGAAGACTAATGTGTGTTTATGATTTGGAAATTGGGCGTTGATGCCTATTTTATGAAAGTTTTAGATGCATTTATGTCCAAAAGGTTTTCTAAAAGTATCACTCTAGATCTTTGACTTACGTTTTAAATTTTTCGTCTTTAAGTGCTCAGTGTTAGAATTTATGTCCTAAAACTCGTAGTTTGTAACCATATTCTATTCAATGAACTCATTATTAATACCATAATATTAAAGCTAATAAACTACGGACTCGAGGCTATTATTGAGTAAACTTAAACTTTATGTAAAGGCATAAACGTGGATCAAGTTCGACTATATAGCCTAAATAGTCTCTAGTGTACGAATGCGATTGGGTACCTTATTCTGAGAACACTATGGATGTGGCCCGTTTTGTAGTTAGTACAAACGATGTGATCCTGAATTGTTCATGTAGATATATGGAAGTAGAGGCATACTTTGTAAAGAGTTTACATAAAACTAGAACCATGAAATAGTCGCTTTTAGGTTATAATACTGCTGACTTTAATAAAACCGACTATTTCGTTTATAGATATCCAGTGTAACTTAATCTTAATCATGAGTTAACTATAAACTTCTGTTCACACAGAACAATCCTTAGATCTGTATAGGTGAGGGTAGCTCAATGACACTGGTCCAATAAGCCTTCCATTTCAAGTGTAAGACCGGGTGGATAGCCAGAGACACAGGGTACAAGACAGAATTTACTCCTACCTTTTTTAGGGATAGTAGATAGGTTGTTCTCTTAAGAACTGAATCCATGTCTTGAACAAGAGGCCCCACCCTTTCATTGGTCCAAGAGGGATCCGGTTTATAGGTTAGACCTTTACCAATTGTTCAATAGTGGATCGATAGGACTTAAGAAGCAAGATGTAATCTTGGAAGTAAAACGATACTTTGACCCAGTCCAGGTTATGAACAACCTGTGAAGGATTAACTTACTTATTATGGTTATATCACATGGACACAAATATATCTATAGTGAGGAGAGTGCAACTACGGAAATTTAGAGGAATGACTCATTAGTTAAAGGAGGTTGATTAACTTGGTCTAAAAAGTTTAGCCAGTTGATATCAGATTGTTGGAGCCCATGATCTATAGGTCCATTAGGTTCTTTCGCTAGATCACAAGGAATCAAGTTAGAATATCATGATGGAATAATTTGAATTATTCGAATTAGGTAAAGAGAGTGAAATCGATGAATATATTTGATATAGTCATCAGTTATGAGTTTAAGATAAAGCTTTATGTTTAAATTTGATTTAAATATTAAAAATATGAATACATATTCATATTCAAAAGCTCCGAATTGATGAAAGTAGTCAGAGATGTGAAATGTCAAAATGTTGACCTATAACTTAAGAAGTCAAACTTTGACCGACTTTATATTCAAATATGATTTAAATTTTAGAGAAATGAATTTGGATTCATGCTCGAGAGGTGGAAATTAGTCAAGACGGACAAAATGGTAAAAAGTCAAAATGTTGACTTTTGACTCGGAAAAGTAAAACTTTGAATTTGATTTAAATGTCAAATTATCATATTGCCCTTATACTAATTTAATTAATAACACTTATTGAGATTTGACAAGCTTATCATATGCATATAACTTGTAAGTGGCTTCATCATGCAAGACACCTAGTCCATTAATAGTTAATGGAATGCCAAATGTTGAGAAGAGAAGGAATCTCATTACATGCATTATTGCATGTAGTTTCTTTGATAAAATGGTTTATTGAAAATGGGAGAAAAAAACTCTTTGATTCATTTTTTATAAGATTTGATTTTGTAATTAGGAATTGCAAAATAAACTAAAAACTCTTTTCTCCGAAAAAAAAACTTCAAGTTAAGTTCCTCGTCAAAATTCCATCTCTCTCTAATTCCTTCACCAGATGGGTTCCACAATTCGGTTTTAAGTTTGGAGAATAGCGAGTCAATACTAGTGGTAGTCTTGGCTTCGAGTTCATGAGGATATTGTGAAGAGTTAGTGAGGAGATTACAAAGAGTTCACGAGGAGATTACAAGGAAAGAAAAGCTTCAAATGTGAGTTTTTCTTTTAACCATAACTTTGTTTCAATTAGGATTGTAATTCATGTTAATTACTAAAGTGTTTAGTTGCAATTATAGTAAAGTTTGATCCTTATTTCACTATGTACGACTACTGTTTCTATCAATCAGGTGTTTCAGCCAAGTAAGAAAGTGGCAAGATGTGAATTGATATGCAAAAAGGTAAAAGATTATGAAAGGTATATAGGTAAGGTCGTGTACATTAGAAAATTAAAATAGTTGTGAGGGGTACTTACCTAACCATCTGGACAAAAAGAATTTTTGTGTTTTACCCTCGATTTTACTGTAGCTAGGTGCAAGCGTGGGTGTCAAACCCAAGGGAGTGTAGGATGAATGTTTGTTGATTACAATGCTTAGAAAAAAGTTGAGATTAGCAACTAAAGGGAAAAGAAAGGCATAGAAAATAACAAGGG
>JBBPDI010104419.1:0-10270 GCA_037974545.1 Cucumis variabilis
GCGTGCTTAGCTTGGAGTAATTCTATGTTGGATGACCTCCTGAGAATTTTCCTAGGATGCATGTGAGTGAGGACAAAGCATGCTGAAGGACTCGTGTTGGTTTGTGGGGATAACTTTCACTTTAATAAGCCTTTAAGGATAGTAAGGATGATGTCGTCAAGTCGCAAGGGATGCAAGGGAATATCGAAGATCTGAATTCCAAATCCTGGTTCAAAAGACCTGGGGCGTTAAAATCTATGTTACGTTAAGCCAAACTTGGTTTATTAAAGGTATTGATAAAAGACCCCACTCACTAGATATTTTAGTCTAATCTTTTCAAATGTTTTGTTTTATTCCCCGCTCCCCTATCAGGTAGCAAAAGACATCCAGCGTTGAACTTGCAGCCTTAATCGTCTAACGTGCCTCCTTGATCGTATCGTTTTGGTAGTGGCCACTATCTACTCCTATAGCATATAGTAGTTAGGCAAGAAAAGTCCATGTATTGTTTTGAGTCACGTCTAATGGTGTGTACCAAATGTTGTAAGCAATACTAAAAGTACTTATGATTGAAATGTCAATGAAGATCTTGAATTTCTTCAAAGTCAAAATCCTGTGTTAATTTTCTTTGTGGTTATCTTTTAATTTAACTTACTAGGCGTTCGGTGTGATGCTTGACGAGTATATTGTGTAGAATGTCTAGGCAGCCGCATCTCCATTCACTCATAGAGAGAGAATTGGGACAGAACGTGACATAATCTCTTTGCTCAAATATTTGCAAGAAACTTAGCATTCAAACACATTCTCATAAATCTCATGTTTTAAGAAACATTTTCAAATTGAATGCTTTAGAACTTTAACTCAATCATGCTTTCTCATAACTCTTTTCTAAACCTTAAACTCATGTGTTGGGACAATTATTGACTCATTTGTTTGTAGATTATTCTTAGTCCATACCATATATATATTCACTTTTATTGCATTTTATGCAAAATATGAAAGAAAACTTTGTTACGATCTCAAAGCAACGAAAAGTACTTAAAATGAATTTCAAACGAAAGAGAACAAACAAATCAAAGATCAAGGAAACTTTGGTAGATAAGTTTAAAAAGACCTTAACAAGCGTAAGCCTTCGACACACTCGAGCCACCCTCAGGTCACCAGTTTGAGCCCCAAGCGCAACATATACTTCTTTAGGATTTCAAGATGCAAGAAAAACAACGTCAACACAGCCTTCCTCTACGACACAGGTTTGAATCTCACCAAACGCAAGAAAAACCTAGATTTATTTAAACTTCAATCGTGCGTGTTCATCTGCCACTCTTTTGCCACCCCGTGTTGCATCCTGGTCACTCGTCCACCTCCCCACTCGAGTTCGAACCTCAGCTATGTTATTTCATTTTTTATTCATATTTTTCAATGGCAATCTTGAAATTGTTTTGAAACTTTCCGTAAACTCCCCATTTTTCTGTCAATTCTTCGCGCGCGTGTGCAAGCTTCAGGTGACAATTTTGAATCCCATGGACTGTTATTTTCCATCTTTTCTATGTAAGCCCTAATCTCCCCAAATTTCTCAATCAATTTGATCATTTTCTCTCAAAATCAACCCAAATTTCACTCTAACATACTCCCAAATCCTATGTCTCCAGAATTCTCCCTCTCATTTTTTCCATGTTTTTCAAATTTGATCTTCAATTGTCATGGATGAGTAAACTTCAATTGAGGTAAGAGATTAAGGTTAAAATTTCTTGTAAGGGATTATCTTTTTACAAGAATTCATGCAATTTACTTGATTTCTTCATCAATTAATATCTTGATTTTTTATGTCAATTCTTGATATTAATTCTTGATTAATTATAGCAATTATGCTTTGTATGCAATATACATCTCTCAAGAAATAAATAATTCAATTTCCTTCATTCATTCTTGATCATTTAATTCTTGATTGGGATTGCTTCATCACTTTAATTTCTCTACAATTTAAATTCAATTTACATTTTCTATCTTGGCCAAATAATTGTCTTGAATGCAAATTGTGATTAAATCAAAATCATGCAATGTGACTCAATTTTTGTGCAATTAAAGGAATCTTGCCAATTTCTTGGCAATCTATTATTTTGTCAATTTTTTTAGAAAGAAGATCTTGCCCTAATTTCTTTTAAAGAACAATTAAGGCATAATTGAAGCAATTTTCACTATGCCTTAGTTTTGGTTCTTGATTTGTTAATAGGCATGAATCTTGATCGATTTAGTTTTGCAATTTAAGCAATTTAAATATCAAAATTAAAAAGATCAAGACCACTTTAATTTTTCTCACTCTTTTCATGAATCTTGATCAATCTTTTTTTATTTTTCCTTAGATAAAGAATTTCATTAATTCCCAATCTTTCTTACCTCCCTTTAATCATTTGGTAAATCTTTACATATTGTTGATTCTGAGTTACAAACTTAATAGAATTTGTTTTTCTAATTTTCTTAAACACAATTGCTTTAATGATCTTGTAATATCTTTTAATGCTTTTTTTAATAATTCTAACCATTCTCTGAAGTGAATTTCAAGATCAACTCTACCCAAAGAACGACCCTCTATTTTAGCTTTTTACGGTAAAAAGTAAAGGACCTTATAAACTATTTTTTTATTGAAGCTAACGAGTAAGAATTTCCTTTACTTGAAGTATCTCTTTCAAGTTGCAACTTGTTATTAATTTTGTTTCTTTTGATTGATTTTGTTGCATACTAAATACACTAAGACGACCTTATCGGTTTGCATCACATTTTGCACACACATTAGTTTCTGTCATCATGCTTTATAAATAATTTCATAAATCTAGCATATTCAAATTCTTAAACTCAAAGCATGCTTTAAAACATAAATTCTTAAGTCAAACATAGAAATTCATTTTAAATAAATTTTAGTCACTCACAACTTATAGATTTGCCCTATTTCCTCTTGCATTCCCTGAAAATAACAAGAAAACTCAAGTAATCTTGGGTCCCAACTAAAGGAAACTTCTTCAATTTCTTACCTTAATCTCTTTTCTACTCAAGAGAACTCTTTTTTTACTACCCTTGATTTTTTTTAACTCTTTAGGTGGTCTTAGCTTGCTCAAAATTGATTCTTTGAGTTTGCCCTAGCTCCACTCGAGTTCCCAACTGATTTGGAGCCTAAAAAAACAAGCTTAAACTTAGCAAACTTGCTCTTCAGCTTCTTAAACAAGAAAGAAGAAACTTAAACTGACTTGGATCTAACCGCAAGCTCTACTATCCCTCTTTTAGTGCAACCAGCCAAAACTCTTGCCTTTCTCGGATGACTCTTGACTGGACACCCAACTAAGCTTAGCTTTGAACTACCCTCTTGCTTTGACTTCACTCTTCCAAGGAAACTCAACTTCTCTCAACTTCTTCTCTTAACTTGGATCTTGAAGTGAAACTTGGGAGAAATGAGAGAAATTAGGGTCTTTTGTATTTAAAAACACTTATTGTGTTCGAAAACACTAACCTCGCGCGATAGAAATTTCAAGAGATCTGTTTGTCATAAGTCTATAAATGATCTCAACCGAGATCAACCCAAGATTAACAGAGATCTTCACTCTTCTCAACCAAAAAATGCCCAAAAACAAGCTCGAGAACCCTAATATTCCTTTTTTTGCTTTCAGTCTTGGCCGAGCATTGCCCATAAATGACCCGAGATCCATCTCCAAAATCCTTCTAACTTTTCGTCTCGATCTACCACAGCCCCGAGATGCACTGGGATTTTCTCTCTATCTTTCTTTCCTTTCTTTAGACCAAACAAGGCCAGAGATTCTCATTTCTGTCCCGAGATTCCACTCTAGTTATTTACTTTGATTCAATCTGCCTCAAGATGCTATCCCGAGATCTTTTCTTTAGCCCAAGACTCTTGGACAACTCAAAAGCTTAACCTCTTAATTTTTAACAAGCAAATGGGATAGAAGATACGGGTATTACATAAGTTCCTCTAGCCTTAGACAAAACTTTACCGATGGACTTCCTTTATAACCTTATATTTTATCTTTCCTATTTAGTTTCATTAAACTAAAATAAGACTTAATAAGACTTATTAAAATTAAGGTTAATTTTCATAAATATAACAAAATACAAAAATATTTATAGCCCATGTAATAAAATCAAAAAGCCCATCAAGTCAACCATTTCATTTATTATTCCAGGTTTGCCCTTCCTTTCAATCTTCTTTCTTTTCTTCTTCTTCTGCAATATTTTTTTTCCTTTCCATCATCTTTCTTCATTTCTTCTTCTACAATTTTTCTTTTATAACAATTTTTCTTTTATATTTTTTTGAAACCATGATCTTTGTTTTCAATCAATCATAAATATTGTATTACTTTTTTTTTTCAAAATGTTATTTGTCTCAAGATCGTGTACCAAATATAAAAGATCTTCGTATACGATCTTGAACAAAAAATCATTGAGTATTGGTTTAGATTTGGCTACAACCAAATCTAACAAATATAAAAGATTTTAAAAAATAATCGTTAGATATTGGTACACGATCATTTAGATTTGGATCATGTAGTCAAATCTAAATAATCTATAGCCAAAATAAATAACGTCGTGTAATAAAGAATCTTGAAAAACAATCGTTGGATATTGGTACACAATCGTTTAGATTTTGGTAGCCAAATCTAAACGATCATGTACAAAATAATCTTGAAAAAAATCATTGGAATATTGGTACGCGATCGTTTAGAATTGGTTACAACCAAATCTAACAAATATAAAAGATCTTGAAAAAAATCGTTTGATATTAGTTCACGATTGTTTAGATTTGGGTAGCCAAATCTAAAAGATGTTATACCAAAGAATCTTAAAAAAACATCTTTGGAAGACCCATATAACCAAAATTACAAAAAAAAAAAAAAAAAAAACAGAGGATTATTCTCATGACTTTCGGTTTTCTATTGTCAATAGTAAAAATTTTCAAAAAGCAAATATACAAAGAGGTCTCCATAATGGGACCATACCAAACATAGATGTCAAAACTATATATCAAATAGGAAATTTTGATTTTCTTTAAGACTATCAAATCAAAACTACTTAACATTTAGTCCTGATAAATAAACTTTTTGAAACACTTTCTCTATTTTCTAGACAATCAATTCTTCAACCTTAGGAAAAACATAAATTTCTTCATATAGGTCAAGTCCAAGATAACAGCTAAGTTCAAGTTGCTATAAAACCCCTTTATAGGATTGGAAGAGATACACGTATTCTTTTAATATTACGAGATACAAGACATAGAAACTTTTCAAATTCTGTACTTTCTATAGTTAAATCAAATCTTAAAAAATGACTAATTTACTTTAATTGTTATCTAAATTTTACTGTTTCATTAAGTGATTCAAATATATTTCATTTCCTAGTATTTGATATTAAAATTTTAAATATGGATTGGAAACCACAAAGAATCTATCGTAGGAATTTTTTTGGATACATTATAAATTGATGCACACAAATTTTCTTCCTAAACCCCTTAGAACTTTTCCTAAAGATCAAACTCTTCTCATGGAAGCCAATACCAAACATTCAAATATCTTCACTCCAAAAATGTTATCTTAGAATCAAATTACTCATAATCCAAGATGTAGTCTAGAAGATGCTTTAGAAACATCTATTGAAAATCCAAAATTGACTCAAATTGTTGAAAATGAGCACGAAAGTGTAGAAATACAATTTCATTCTCAATTTGCAAGATTATAACTTCTTAGATTTTCTACTGCCTATGAACTTTCTTGTTCAAGTACTTGTATAAATCTTCAAGGAGTATGGTTTGATAACACAATACCGCAACCTTTTTATGCAAAAGAAAGAGACCTAACCTTATCTCTAATTCATTTTGATATGCAAAATATTGATCAACTAAATGTTATCTCCAAACCCTTTTCAATAAATAAAATAGATCTAGAAAATAAATTTTGTTCAAAAAACAATAAACTTTTAAGAAATATTTTTTTTTGAATCTTTTAACAAAATTGAACAAAATGAAATATGTGAAGAATATTATAAAACTACGAAAAAGTTAAACAAATATATATTTTTTCCAATGGATGAAACATAGAATCTATTATCAAAATTTTACATTTCCAATAAATCAAACTATCAATACAAATTTATAATCACCAAATAAGGAATTGGAAGAAATTAAGTTTCAAAGTAGCAAAGACCAAGAAGTAATAGCTTCTCTTTTTAAAATGATAGACTCCGCTAAAATTGAAACAAAAACACCAACTTTAAAAGACATAAAAAAACATACGATTACAAAATAATTATTCCAACAAAATTTTACATACAATATCCAACCAAGTAGAAAAAATAGAATCTAAACTTGAACCTCATCATTACTCTAATAACTCACAACATCAACCCATAGATAAAACAAAATCTTTATTTAAACCCTTTGAGATTTCAGATTATGATTTAAAACTAACTAATTTCTCAATTGAAGAATATAACAGTATTTACCAGATAATACCTCTATCTCTGAGGAGAAAAACTGCACATTGAACTTTGTGCTCCTCTGGACACCTCATGTAATCAAATATGGTTTCCACATAGGACAACCACAACTCTGCCTTGGTGGGATCCTCCAGTGACCCATCAAAAGTCTGAGGGTCATACTTTCTACAATCCCTCAAGTGCTTAGCTTTGGCAGAAAGCTGATCTGGTACCGTCTGTGGCTGTTGCACAGCCGATCCTTATGTAGGAGGGACTACCTGGGCAGGTGGAACCACCGGTGCAGGAGAAACTGCTAGTGCCTGCTGGTTCCGAGCCATAGCAGCCATAATTTCAACGAATCTCTGCTCTATGTGAGCAGACAGTGCAGCTAAATCAGTCTGAGTTACTATTGCAGCAGGAATTTGCTGTTCAGCTTGACCCTCAGCAGGTTGATTACGTCCTGCTCCTCTACCTCTACCTCTACTACCTCCCCTGCGTGCACCCCTCCTTGGCGGCATAATTCCTATTATCCACCAACATCTTTCTTAATTAGTCTTATATAACAGAGTACTTCACACCATTAGTTTAACTTAGGAAAAGTCATGCTAATAACATCATACTTATAAGCATAAAGCATACCTGACGAGGGATGAAGGATCGCGTTAGCCATAGGGACACAAAAATTAGACTTACATCATAAGTCAGTCTACAGAACCTAAGACTTTGGGCTCTGATACCAACTGTAATGACCCAACTATTCTAACCAAGTCGAAGTCATTAAATTCAACGAAAGACCTTGATTTACACAAAATACTAAATTCATTTGAAATTGTACTTTCAAAGAAAAAAAACAAATCTAAGTTCGGGCCCTGTTTTAAATAACAAACATTTCTAAAGTAAAGCTTATAAGAAAACAACATGTTCTAAACAGTCTTAAATCCAAAAGAAACAATAAAAACATAAGCGGAAGAAAATTTGGACGACATTCTCTATGGCATTCACACCTCCTTCTTGCCTCTCGCTGGTTTGCCTCCCTTCTTGTCTTTGTCTGAAAAATATTAAACATAAAAGGGTGAGTACAACATACTCAGTAAGAGACCCGCTACTGGTTCCGTTAAGGGAAAAATAAATTATTAACTTCCTAATGGGGTACCCTACACAGTCTCAGTCTTGTGATCCCTTAGGATACACATATCAGTCTAGTGCTCCCGAAGGATGCACATTAGATGGTGATCCCGCAGGATACCTGCAAGGTAACTACCCAATAGGGAACTTGAGGGAAAACTATATGTGGGTTAGTCGGACGACGAAGCACAACGGTGTGATCGAATGATGTTGACAGTAGGTACAGCGGCAGACCTTCGCGAATAAGGACCAGCACAGACGAACAATACTCCAATTTCAGTTGCGATAGAAACAACGAATAATTGGGATGTGATTTCTTGGGTAGTCATCGGCTGTTGAAGATGCATGCGGCAACAGCTTCGTGAACGGAGAGATGATGAGGCTTGAACTGCAGTAGTCAACGGTAGAGGCTGAACGGAAAAGAAGATTGGAGGTATGGCATGGCTGGGCTTCATGAATGTGACATCCACGGATGGAAATGAGAAGGGGAAGAGATACATGACGGTGGCGTGACCGGTCAGAACTGAAAATGGATGGGGGCGGCGGGCGGCGGTGGCTAGGGCAGAGGAGAGGAGAAAAATTTTGAGGGGGGGTTTGCTGCGCGAGGAAGAAGAAAGGGAAATTGATTTTATTTTATTTATTATTATTATTATTTTTAAAATAATAATAATAATAATAATAATATATTATTTTTATTATTACCTTTTAAATACCATTTTTCCTCCTTCACTTCTTTTTTTTTCCATTATAAAATTCTCTCTTCCACCCAAGTATATTAAAATAACTCCCAAAAATTTCAAAAATTCTAATAATCGGGTAATTTAATTAAATCAAATACCTTAGACTCGGGGCATTACATAGATCGATCAACTTCTCTTCGTTTGAAGTTATTTGAGGATTTATTGTACCCTCCGAAAGACCCATGATTATTCATCCTCTTCATTATATTTGAGACTTGCTTAGTGAGCATGGCTATTGATTCAGTCATTTGTTCATTATAGGTTTTCTCCTATTCATAACGATCCTCATTTTGGATCGTTTGAAACGCAAGTCCTTTTCCCTTTATGTCGAGACACTCTGCTAAGGTTAATTCAAATGTCAACAAGGAGCCAAACAATTCATCAAGAGATAGATTAGCCACATTATGAGATTCTTCAATGGCAACAACCTTTATATCAAACCTCCTAGGAAGAGATCTAAGAACTTTTCTGACTATCTTAAATTCAGGAATTTCTTCTCCTAGGTTGAACGATTCATTTGCTAATTCCAGAAATCTTATATTGTATTCAGTAATTGACTCTTCTTCCATCATCTTCAGTGACTCGAACTTAGTGGTGAGCAATAAAAGTCTGGAAGTCTTGACTTTGGAAATCCCTTCGAACGCTACCTCAAGTCTTTTCCAGGCATCTTGAGCAGTTACACATGAATTGATTAGTTTAAAGACATTCAGGTCAGCCTCATAATAGATTGCATTCAGGGCTCGTGAATTTCCCAGTGACGCCTGTTCTTCTATTTTGGTCCATGTTTCCTCAGGTTTAAATATAGATTTCCCATCGACAATCTTCATAGGCAAAGTTCATCCCACATTTACAGCTCTCCAAACCTTTGAATCCATTGATTTTAAAAATGATCCCATACGAATCTTCCAGTAGGAATAGTTTTTTCCATCCAGGATAGGAGGCCGTGTAGTTTGAGTACCTTCGCATTGTGTGTCCATCAGTACTATGTTGAACCTGCTCTGATACCAATTAAAATAAACTCTGTTAATATAATCTGTAGCTATATGTTTTGCTTTTAACTTTAGATTTAAATAAAAGATAAAATAGAGTTAAACTGCACAGTAAATAGATAACACACGACACTTTGTTAACCCAGTTCGGCAAATACTGCCTATGTCTGGAGAGCTTTCTTGCTCAGATTGAAAATATTATTAAGATTCAATATTCATGTAACAAACATTACTGGTTACATAAATTCACTTGTTAAAAGTAAACTACAATAACAACTTTCATGCTCCCCCTGAATCAAGTATGAATCTTCTCGAGTTACTTTCAGGCTCCCCCTGAATTATTGAACCAATGTCTTAATTCGAACTGAGTTCTTAATATTCTCTTGCTTCATCCTGCACATATTAAATACACAGCATCTTCATTAGCATTCGCGCAGAACCATTACGAACGTGTGTGGAAGATCAACCTTCCAACAGTTTTCGGACGTCTTTAATCACAACCAGGACGCTTAGCTTCCAAAAACCATCCATAACAAACATTTGTTTGCCATATAAATATTAATCCATATGAATCCCCCTTTTTGCGAAAGGATCACAACCACCAATATTCTAATAGATATTGTTAACCACTTTTAATATTTTAATTGACAAGACATTATTTTATCAATCTAACACTCCGTATATCGAAGGATCATAATTTGAAGTATTATAATAATAATTCATCTTTCTCGTTTTAAGAATCTATTTCTTGTTTTTTAGTCTCGTGCCTAAATATTATTTCTTTTTCGTGAATAACTTATCAGTCCTCCTTCTCCTTCTTTATGTTTTTATTCTTTGTTGAAATTCTTCTTTCTCTTTCTAACTTCTGCACAACGAAGAAAATTTTGTACGCTTTTTTTTCTCCTTGTCTAAGTTTTTGTAGCATGACTAAGTTACTCATTTTGTGTTTTCAAAATTCTAGGTTGAAAT
>JBBPDI010104444.1:0-10267 GCA_037974545.1 Cucumis variabilis
TGCAACTCACTTCCACTTTCGTGTGTAATACACTAAAATGTGGCTATCATGAATTGTGATCAAGATAGATACGAAGTACGACTTCGCTACCCTAATTTTGACAATACTTTCCGCCTACCCTAGAAATGTCAATAGTTTTTAAATTACATTATTTAAAAAAAATTCTTTTTTTCTTTCTTAATTTTTGAAATTTAATTAAAGAAATTGTAAAAAATAGCAAATTTAATAAAATATTTATAGCATATCGTAAAATTTTCAGATCTATGTATTTGTTCATATTATACATTGGTTGAAGGCCTACATTCTTTAATATATTACATATTTATACCTTTTCAATCCATCATATCTTTATTGTTCATCTGTTAATGTGTTATTTGTTACTTAGGATCTATGATAGATTTTTTAGAAGAAGCTTAGCCTATAACTCTTATCGCGTTAGCTGAGATATTTTCATCACCTGGCCGGTGTACATCGCCAACTATCCAAGAGGACAAGTAGCAAGGATATGGCTAATGCGCACAAGGAGGAGTTTGGAGAAAAATTCCACCTTGACAAGATAACTTCCATCATTTGTGTCCGAAAAGAAGAACAAATGTGGGTGTTTGGGGCCGAGAGGTTGTCACCCTTAAAAGAGAAGCTCTATAAGTTTTGTAAGTGAAACCTTCTAGGACATACCTTGCTTAACCAAGCTTATTCATTTGGATCTTGAAAGGAGAGTCAGTGTGGCGTTTAAAGACACCGAGAGGTGCTCACCTTAAGCATAAGCTAGTTAACTAAGTTATCGCATCAAGGCTTTCATATTGCTTAAGCGACTAGTAATGCATAGACATTCCTTCACCTCATTCTTTTATAAAAAATGGATTTATCTCTAGTCATGTTTTTGTAGTGCCTATGTGCTAAAAAATGCAACTCCAATGTCAGTTGTGTGCCTTTTGGCATAATTTCTTCGATAAAGCTTCGATTTGGTCGATTTTAATTGCTTTAGCTTAATGTGACTTTATCTCTTGGATAATTAATACCTACAAAATAACATATTTATGTACATTGAATTCACTGATAATCTCAAAGCAAGTTAAGAAAACTAGCACTTTTATGGCACTAAGAAATTGAAATAACTAAGAACCTGAAGATCTTGTGGAGATGTGAATCTAGTCAAGACATGCTTCTAATAAGTGTTGTGCTAAAACAAATTATTTGCTTTAGATAGATGGTAAGAAAACTACAACGATTGTCTCAATATTGGACTATTTAGATCTTATAGAACTCTTGAATACTTTGCATTTATCTCTCCTCAAGATCAAAAGAAAGAAAGAAAAAGAAATCTTCAATTTGAAATCAGTTACAACAAATATAAAGAAGAAAGAAAGAAAAAGAAATCTTCAATTTGAAATCAGTTACAACAAATTTAAAGAAATAAGTTGCTAGTTATACGTTAACAATGTAAGAAATCTTCAAAATACAAAATTGAAACATTTGTCAAAACTAAATCAATTAAGAGCAATAGAACGATATATAGTCATCTTTGTTCCACTAGGATCTATTTGATAACGTTCACTTTTCATATATTCTATTTCTGTTTTTCATTTTTTAGAATATAAACGTACATGATAACCATTTCCTTTTCTAGTTCCTAAATTTTAAGGAACGTTTCTACAAACTAATCAAAAATTGAGAAACTGTGAGAAGTAGTTGATATTTATTTTCATTTTATTTGATTCTTTTTCTATAATATATTAAAATATTTAGTTCGGTGGGAGACATGCCTAAAACCAACTCTTGAGAAGTCTTAGGTTCAATTTCCAACTTTTATGATTTTATTTTATTTCTTTATGTATGTGTGTATTTCTGAATTTTTTTTAGTTTTGTTTTCCTCTATTAAATATTTAAGAAATTGTCAAAAATAAAACATTTTGATAAAATATTTACACTTCATAAAAAAGCTATAAAATATTTACATTTCATAGAAAAAGTAAATGTAATTAATTTTGTTTTTAGTGGTTTTATTCTATGAAGGGCAAATAATTTATCAATTTTTTTATTTTTGAAAAAAGCCCTACAATTTTTTATATTTATATGTTTAATATTTCATAATTTACTTTTTTTCCTTTTTTTATTAATCTTTCATACTTATGTTCAATATTTTTTTATTTTTTTTATTTTTTTCTTTCTTTATTAAATTTTCACAACTATATGTTTAATTTAATTTAAAGTTTTGAATTTTAAATTTTTTTATATTTAAATAACGTACTATTTTATTTTCAAATTTTAAATCTAATTTTAAATTTTATTTCTATTTATTATTTATTATTTTATATTTGAATATGTTTAATTTAATTTTAAATTTTAAAGTGTTCAATATTTAAATTTATATATTATTTTTTTATCTTCCAAATTAAAATTTTTAATATGTTTATTTAAATATTTTATGAACTTTAAATTTCAAATTTTGCCGTATGCATCTTTATATGTTATTTTGAATTTAGATTTATAATTTATAGTGCCTTGAAATTAGTTAGAATTTTACGTTATCTAAAGTTCTTTTACTAAGATAATCATTTATGTTGTCTTCAATATTTTACAACCACGACATATGCATAATAATATAATTAATTTGAATTTGAATCAGCATCATTTCATACAAATAAATTGAAGGAGAAATAATATTTCAAATCAAAATTTAACAACATATAATTAGTAAAATCAACTATGTTATAGTTATTAACTTTGCATCAGAACTTACGTGTATTTGATAATGTCAATGTTTTATAATTGTTTTTTTTAAATTTTGATAAATTCTATGTCTTTTTTTTATTTTACATAATTAAATTATATTTAAGCTATGTAAATAAGAGAAAATGTTAGAGAAAATAACATCAAAAATAAGAAATAATAAATTGTTATTAAACAAGTATATGTTTAATTTATGTTTTTTTTTTCCAATAAAGAGGAAACAAAAATTGTTGTCCGATATAGTTTTATGTTTTTTTTCCAATAAAGGGGAAACAAAAATTGTTGTCCAATATAGTCTTGTTTCTTATTCTAAGAAACAAAAAAGAAACAAAAGAAACAAAAAATAGAAAAAACATGAAAGATAAAATAGAAATGTTATCAAATTAAATAGATGCTTTAATTACTTGGGTTTAGGGTTGCATATAATAATTGTGTAGTTTTTACTTGATAGATGTTATCAAAAGAAACAAAAATTGATAGATGCATGAAACATTCATTGTTAAACATACAATGGTATTTTAATACCTTCTTTGTATATAATAATTGTGTAGTTTTTACTTGATACAGTTATAAGAAACAAACATACATATATTTTAAACAATTTTTCTAACCTTTTGTTTTTTCTTTTAATTTTGAAATTCCAACTGCAAAACTTGGAAAGCAAACAATGACAATTTCAACATATCTAAATAAGACATTTATTATCTAAAATACATAAGTCTCACATTTAAATCCAAAATACTTATGATCTAGTTAATAATGTTTGATTCTCATGTTTCCGTATCTCATATCCTCTCTTGTTTCTAAATTAAAACAAAAACGTTTTTAAAAATAAAATCTTTTAAAAAATATAACAAATCGATAAAATATTAAAACGAACAATTTCAAAAACGAATAAAGTCCACAAACCCACAATAAAAAGAACAAAAAATGCAGCATGATTAATTGGCACTCATAACACATGCAATATATTTGACAAACGATCGTTTAGATTTGGATAAACAACTTTTTAAAGATTTTTTGGTACACAATCGTTTATATTTGGTATACGATCATTTAGATTTGATCATTTAAAATTGGGTAGCCAAATTTAAACAATTCTTTTAATATTTTTTTATACACGATCGTTTAGATTTGGCTATTCAATATCCAAATTTTTTTTCAGGATGTTTTATATTTAGGGCACACGATCTTTAAACAGCTAAATAATAGTTTGAAAAAATTAAAAAAAATAGATCTTTTATATTTCGTACACGATCTTGAACCAAATAACTGTTTGAAAGAAAAATAGAAGAAAATTTGCAGAAGAAGAGAAAAGGACGATGGAAAGAAAAAAAATCGCAAAAGAAAAATAGAAGAAAGACGATGGAAAGGAAGGACAAACGTAGAACATTTAAAAAAATAGTCAGTTTCATGAACTTTTTCATTTTGTTACACAAACTGTAAATATTTTGCCGTTTGTTATATTTATGAAAATTGACCTAAAACATATGTCAACTTGAGAAATTATGAAAGAAAAAAAAATTGACAATATTTGAAGAATATAAACATTTTTATTATTTCTAAGGGTGTTTTCAAATATATAATAGTATCTATAAATCAAACATTTGAATTTTACTTTATTTTGGAAATATGTTCAACAGTTTTAATATTTATAATAATTCTCCTATATTCTTCTTATTAATTTTGCATCCCCATTGATTTATAATAGATGAGGTAAGTTTTTCATAAGACTTTAAAATACATAGTATGTTGTGTTTGATTCATGACTCATGGTATATTATTATATATTATTTATTGGAGTCTTTCAAAAAATATAAGGTAAAATATTTATTTGATATAGAACAATTTTGAAAATAAAAAAATTCAACAGGTCTACAATAAAAAAATTAAAAAATGTCCAGTCAACAACGTGTAATATATTTGGTACATGATTGTTTAGATTTGGCTATTATTTGGTAGACGATCGTTTAGACTTGGATAGCTAAATCTAAATGATTTTTTTAAGTTTCTTTGATACATGATCGTTTAGATTTGGTACACGATCGTTTAAATTTGATAGTTTAGATTTGGATTGTCCAATCTAAACGATTTTTTTATTTTTCGCTACACGATCGTTTAAATTTGACTGAACGATCATTTAGATTTGGGTAGCTAAATCTAAATGATTTTTTTCAAGATTCTTTGGAACATGATCGTTTAGATTTGGTATACGATTGGTTAGATTTGGATAGTCCAATCTAAACGATTTTTTCTCAAGATTTTTTGTTATACAATCGTTTAAATTTGACTATACGATCGTTTAGATTTAGCTAAATAATTTCTTTTCGAGATTTTTTGCTACACAATTGTTTATTTTTTGTATATAATCGTTTAGATTTGGTTACACAATCGTTTAGATTTGGCTACGCGATCGTTTAGATTTGATTAGACGATCGTTTAGATTTGATTACACGATCGTTTAGATTTGGTTGCATGATCGTTTAGATTTGGCTAAACGATTTTTTTCAAGATTATTTGCTACACAATCTTTTATCTTTTCTACATGATCGTTTAAATTTCGCTACCTAAATTTAAATGACATTTTTTTCAAGATTTTTTATATTTGGTATACGATGTTAAACAACCAAATAACCATTTAAAAAAAAACAAATAGATATTTTATATTTGGTAGACGATCCTGAACCAAATAACAGTTTCAGAAAAATAAAAGAAAAATTATAGAAGAAGAGAAAAGGACTATCAAAAGGAAAAGAAAAATTGCACAATAAAGAAATGAAAAGGAAAAGTAAATCTACAATATTTAAATAAATGTCTTTTTATTTTATTATACGGGTCGTAAATATTTTGGTGTTTTGTTATATTTAGGAAAATTAACCAAATTTATATTATATAACTAAATAATATTTCAAAAAAAGAAACCATTACCCATTACCCATTACCCATTACCCACGGATATTTTTCTAATGCTTAATAAACTACAAACTGAAAACAAGAAATTGAAAACAAATGGAGTGGATAACAAATATTCATAAACATCGAAACAAACTATCTACTCATCACAATGACATATTTAAATTTTTTATCAATGGAGGGCTTTATATTAAGAATTTTTTTAAAAAAGACATTTGCATGATATGAGATTTGAACGTTAACGTAAAAGAGAGCTAAGAGATACATTACCAATGGAACTAATTACTATTATCATTATCAAAATTTAATTAGTTTTTTCAATATATATTATTACATAAAAAGCATAAAAATGATAGGGATGCGAGCCCCTTAAGACTCATAGTAAATTCATCATTGTTTGGTCATCAAACGAAATTTGTAAGGTAGTTTGCAAACTTTTTTTTGATAACTAAACGTTAATGAATTTACTATAAAGTTAGCTCAATTGACACTAATTTGTATGTGTTTGTTTAAATCTCTATCTTTATTGTTGTGGGAAACCTTTTTAAAGAAAAAAAAAAATTTGCTATGGAAAAGAAATTAAATGAAGATATTCATGTACACAATAATTTTAATAATGGAATGATTTTACATTTTATGGGTTTGTTAATTTAGATAAGAAACATCGTAAGGCATTGCAAATCCATTTTATTCGTTCATATCAACTGAGGTGGGAATTTTGACTAAAACTCTACCTGTTAAATCTTCTAACATTCTATGCTAAGAATTTTGACTAAAACTCTACCTGTTAAGTCATAAAGTTGGTTTTCTATAAAATAATTTCAATTTTTAAAAGGTTTGTATAAATATTTTCCTAACATAACAAGGTTTGTATGATTTCCTTGCTTCAGGTCAGAGTCTCACACATGCTCCTTTCGTGGATTATATATTCTACTGTCAGAAATTTCTTTTCAGGATTAGAGCCTTACAGAATAATAATAATAAGTAGTTCGTGCCACTTAGCTCCTCTGTATGTGCCACTTAGCTCCTTTGTCTGTGTGGCCCATCCATCAATGATCTTAATTAGGTGAATTTAGATGAATGTTTTAGGTCGTTATTTGTGGGATTGTAATACTCATTAAAGGTTTATTGTGACTCTAAATTAAGTTTATTATTAGAATTAATTTTGGTTGCATGTCTTTGGAAGGTCCCTTGGCAAAGCTTGAGTATTTAAGTGGTGAATTTTTCATCAAGGTTGTGATAATGGTGATACAACTATATGCATAGCTTGTAATATGTTTGTGATGGCGTATTATCTGTATAGCCTAAGGTTACTATTAAATTGTGAAGAGTAGCCATTGAGTTAGGCTAAGTTGTAAAGGATAATTATTTGCATATGCTAACTGTGGGAATTGTCTATGCTTGCTGCGAAGTATGACGATTGTTTACTTGTCTATTATGGATTACTGATATGATTTGTTGTGAATTAGATTGTGATGGTTTACTTTGAGTCCATTACTGATGAATTATTTGCTTAGCTTATGGGTTATTATGATAAGTGAGTTATTTGCATAGCCTATGGAGTACTGCAATAATTGTGATGGACAAGGATGAAATGTGTAAAAAGCAAGAATTTGCGTACCCTGTGGTTACTTGAGAATGCCAAGGACAATGATTTGCGTAACATGTATTTACTTGGAAATGCTTACAATGAAAAGTATGATAATGATTGTTTGCATGTCTATCATGGATTATTGTTTGGACATAATTGATAATTTCATTGAGTTAAATTTTTAATTATTTTCTTTATTTTTAAGTTAATTTGTGGTTTTTTCCATTAAGTTGGAATTGGATTTCAAACAGTGTAAGTTAGGAAACCTAAGGTTCATTAAATTGATCACTTTTTTTTTTTGGCAAAATTATTAATTTAACTTTAATTGTGTTTATGACAAATTGTAGCTAAATTGACATCAAGAATTTTGCATATGAATTTAATCTTTTTTAGGTAAGAGATTCTACTAGTGGACCTTCGAATAAAAATTTAAGAGCTTGCATGTATTGACCGGTTATGCATTGTTGGTAGCTAAAATGCATAAATGAGTTGTAGGAGTTGTTGGCTGATTTTATGTGACATTTATGCATGTTTGATTATATGTTTATGGACTCTTATGACTAATGCTTCATGTCATGTGTTTATTTTGACTGTTACGTGCTTCTTGGATTGATGTTGTATGTTAGCTTTGGTTGTTAGGCTATGTACCTTACATGTACGGTGTCCCTCGAGATCACCACATCTTCAGATTGGTATGATTGATGTGTGGTCGTCTGACAGGATCACCAGACTCACCAAACTGATGAGTGTTCCTACAGGATCACTAGACCATGTGTGTTCCTTCGGGATCACAAGATTGTTTTGTTAGAGGGTATCTCTTAATGGAATGTGAACAATTCAATTAGCGGGACCAGTAGTGAATCCTTTACTAGGTACTTTTATACTCACCCTTTTTCTATGTTTAATGTTTCAGGCAAAGGTAAAGAAGAAAAGGCAAGTTGGAGAGCGATAAAAAGGATTCACGACTGGCCATATGAAAATTGTTTGGTTTATACTTTTGCTATTGTTTTTAGAAAGTTAAGATAATTAGATCAGTAATGACCATAGCTTGGTTTTGAAAAATTTGAGACGTTACAGTTAGTAAGTGTGAGTTACAGGACCTTTTCAATTTTATAAATCCTAAAATTTGATTTTTAATTAAACTAATAATTGAAATCTTTAAAATAATAGGACAGTCAGGTGTATTGTTATTGATATTAATTTGACATTATCATTAATAATAATAATACATTTAAAATGTAACTGCTTGATTTTTTTTCTAAATAAATAAAAAAAGACATTTTTAAATGCATTTCATTAAATAATTAATTAAATAGATAAAAAATATTTTCTCTTTTTTATTTTTATTTTTACTTTGGGACTCTTGAGATAGTAAAATGAGTTTTCGCATAATGAATATTGTTGGCTAAAATTATTTTTGAAAAACATGAAATTAAAGATATATTTGAGATTTTATTTTAATATAAAAACTACCTAAATATATAATTAATTAGTAACTTTTTCAGAGTATTTTAGGTGGTTTAAGAGATAACAATTAATAACCATTTATTAATAAGAAAATTATTACAAAATTAACAAAATTTTTGTAAAAATGAGACACAACCGTAACAAAAAATAAATAAATAAATAAATAAGAAAGTTAAGAAAATAATTTAAAAAATTGAAATCTCAATTTTTCTCACTTTCTCTAAATAATTTAGATATCTCTCCAATGTTGACGTATTCTTACAAATTCATCAAAGTATGAAGTGGATTACATGGTGATTAAAAGTCCATGTTTACTTGATACGTGAATTAGAAAACTGATCTTATTTGAACGCTAATAGTAAAATACATAACTTAATTAGATAATGGACATGTATATATTATTTAATATTCATAATAGAAACATTTTGTAGAAATTGATTTTTAATTTCAATAAAGGAAAACGAAAATGAATTACTATTAAATATTTTAAATATTTGAGAATGACAACTTTTTAGTGGAAGATTGATTGGTTTAATTTTTTTTTTTAGTTTAGAAAAGCGCCTTCTATTTTATTGGTCTTTTCTTCTTCTTTAGTCATTTTAAGTTATTAATTATTATATTAATATTTCATTAATTTAATACATTTCAACGCTTTTTAATCTTTTAAATGTTTAGTTTTTGAAAAACTAATTAATAGATTTTCTATTAATTATTTAAAGGGGTTGGAGTAATTGTATGAATGTGATATTTTAAAAGGATGAAAGACAAATGTGTCCAAAAATGTTTTTTTTTTCTTTTGCTCTTTTAATAATTGTAGATTATAGATAAAGCTATATATTAAAAAATTGAAAATTTTGAAAAATTTTGAAAATTTTGAAAAAATGAAAAAAAATACAGAATTGTTATAATCTTCACAATTTCTCTCAAATATATTATCAATATTTGTCTATTGTTAAAAATAAACATTATTTTATATTTTTAAATAATTTAATTTATTATTGTATATTTAAAAACCATGCATAACTTAATAACATTTTCTTACTGAAAAACAGAAAACCGAATATTTCTACAGTATATTATCTGTCGACAGAAGTATTAGGACACAACAAAGAACACAAAAATGAAGGTTTTAAAAATTTTGACAACAAGAAACTGAATTGAGAGTGAGAATGTTAAGATAAGATATTCAACATAAAATTTGTTCCAAATAAAATCTGAAATTTGTTCGAAGAAAGCTATCAAAGCCAATCATACAAGGTGGGGGCATATTTGCACAAGAAAGTGAAGATTTAGCATCATTGGTACAAAAAGTTACATATCCCAATAATTAATATTTACAAATGTTTCACAATCATATGCTTAAGAGAGAAGAAAAAAAAGGCATCTATCATTATCACATGCTCTAAAAATAAACCTTTCAAATCTCTATTGAATGTTCATTTCTCCCTATTACTAATGATACCATAATAATGTAGCCTCAAAATTCCAAGACAAGAAAAGCTCTAAAAAATTTACACATGGAATGGATTTTCTGCATCATGAAAATTTCTCACTATTACAATACCA
>JBBPDI010104460.1:0-10267 GCA_037974545.1 Cucumis variabilis
TTTTTTTTGTTATCAATAAAAAATCTTTCTAAGCATATGTGGGTAAGTTGAATCATATATTTAATTTATTTATATATCCATTATTTATATGTCAAAAAATATATGTTGTGACTTGAAAAATAATGACGCCAAACAAGTATCGATATATAAATATTTATTAAACAGAAACAATGTTGTAACCATAATAGGTTGGTCTAGTGGTAAAAAGTTAAAAAATTATCTAAAAGGTCATTAGTTCGATTCATGGTGCCCATATACTTAGGAATTAATTTCCTACAAGTTTCTTTGACATCCAAATTGTGTCGTTGAAACACTTTATACGTAAATTTTGCGTCGATGAATACAACCAACTAGAATGAGCGATAACAACAAAGAAATCTTTGTGTTCTTGTGGAACACATTGATCTTTTCCTGGAAAAGAAAAAAATAAATGGGTATTAAATTAAAAAATAGTTAGAATTTAAATTAGTTAAAAAATAAAATTTATTTGTTATATAAAATAAAAATTAATTAAAAAAAGATATTATTTTCAAATTAAATTAAATGGCGTGAAGATGAAAAAATGGAAAAAAAAAATATAAAGGGTGAGTCTAGACTTGCTCTATGAAGAAAAAAGGAAAAAAAAAATTAAAACAACCATATTTTGGTAATTAGTTTAAAAATAACTACATTTTGGTAATTAGTTTGAGAAAATCCATTATTAATATAGTTTTGCCTATAGTGTAGGGTCTTTGGATATAATTTAAATCTAACCAATACACTAATAATATTTTAATTAACTTTGGTAAAAAAATTTGTAACAACTAATTTTAATCAACAAAATATTTAGTACACATTGATCCTTTTTTTTTATATGAAAATTATTAAAATATTGTATTAGACGTTTCATCTTTTAATTATTTTCCAATAAAAAACACTTACTACAAATTTATGGTCTTTATTTAATACAACACTAGTGGATTACAACGATAAATATCCATAAATTAAAAAATTAACGTAAACATAAATTTAAAAATTAAAAAAAAATTGAATGAAATTTTATTAATTTAAAAATACAATCAATATACATTTTCAAGAAATTTCAATCACAATGAAATTGAATTTTAAAACAAATAATTCTTTTTTCATTAGAGAGAAAATAATGAAAAAAATAAATCGATATTAAATTAAAAAAATAGAATTTAATTTTGTTATCGAAATAAAATTTATTTGTTGTATAAAAAAAAATTAACTTTAAAAAGATATTAGTTTGAAATAAAATTCAATTTCATACAAAAATAAAGAAAATAAAAAAGAATAAAGGGCGAGTCGTAAAGGAGGAAAAAAATTAAACATAGAACGAGTCTGCTATAAAAGAGAAAAAGAAAAAAAAAACTACATTTCGATAATTAGTTTGAAAACAACTATATTTTGATAATTAGTTTTAAAAAGTGAATTATTGATATAATTTTTTCTTACTTGAAAGAGGTCTCAAGACTTAATTTCATTTTAATTTTCTCAAGTACAAATTTACAAATATACCATTATTTTTGAAAAATTTTAAAAAATAGTCAGATGGACAAAATATTTGAATTTCATAAAAAAAATAGTGTGATGAAATTTGATCTTTTTAATGATTTTTTTTGTACAAAGTGTGAGTTTTTTTTTTTATAGCTATCCATAACAATTCCTCTTGTTTTTTTTTAAAAAGGAACATTTTAAAAAATAGCAAAATAAATTAAAATATTTACAAGTTATAGCAAAATTTTGAGTTCTATCAATGATAGTCTTCTATTACTATAGCATATCACTTACTATCAATGATAGAATTTGCTTGTAAATATTTTGTAAAATTAACTATTTTTGAAACTTTCACTTTTAAAAAACTCCAATAATTTTTTATTTTAACAAAATTATTATACAAAAATTGTGTTTATATATATATATTTTATTTATTTATTTAATTTTGGGTTGTTTTCAAATATAACAAAGCGAACCAAAATGTTTACCTTTGGAACTTTATATCCTAAAACTTTTAGTTTTGTAAAATCATATTCAATTTCAACAAAGTGGTTATTGAGAAATTATTAGTAAAATTGAATACTATAATCTTGAATCCAATAAGCTAAGGCTTTGAGTCTATCTTGATTAAAATTGAACTTTGTAAAGACATAAATAGGGATCAAGTTCGAATATTTAGTCTAAACAGTTTATAGAATATAAATAAGGTTGGGTGCCTTATTCTGGGGACACTATGGATGCAACCACTTTGTAGTTAGTACAAACGATGTGATTCTGAGTTGTTCATGATTATATAAGATGGACACAAATATATATGTAGTGAGGACCTTAAAATTTAATTGCATGTAAGCCCTAAATTTTAAGGACCTAGGAATTTAAGGAATGTAGTAAAGAGAAAGGAAGTTAGAACTGATAGAAAGGTAAAAGGAAATTTTATGGAAAAGTTGATTGATAACCTAGTGTCATTATTTGAGTGCCATGGAAACAAGGAAGCCGTGAAGAGGTTAGAAAAGTGAATTTTTTTTGCTGAAGTGTGAAAGTAGGCATGGAAATGTGTTAGGCAATTAAAAAGGGGACAAGAAATCTCTAAGGAAAAGTGTTAGGCGATCAAGGTTATTGTTGTGTGTGATCGAGAGGTGTGGTGTTTCCAAGATAACCTCTAAGTGCACAAAGGAAGGCTAGGTGAAATGGACATGGTCGGCAACCAAAGGAAAACCAAAAGGAATCTCTAAGAAATTAAGTTGGCGGCTAAATAGTTAGTTGAGAACCTCAAAGGACATGTCAAGATGCCAAACATGAAGAAGGGTAAATTGTAGGCGAGAGAGCCTCTAAGGAGTTATCATGGGCAACCATTTCAGCTTAGACGAAATGGCTTTGCTAGGCATGTTGGTGAGGATGGGTGTCACACTCCCTTCTGAATCACCTGCTTAGACTCGAGAGATGGCTTGATGTCAGCTGAAGCTAGCCATTAACCTCTGAAACAATTTCAACTAACCCTTATTTGAAAACATAAAACATTTGCCAGCGAAAGTTTTTAAGTTTTGAAATAAATGAAACGCAGTAGTGTAATCCATTTGAAATGCCTTTTATAAATACTAAGTAATTTTTATAAAGCATGGAGGTATAAACTTCTAATAAAACATAACAATACTTCTGTTAAAATGTATTCTCTCATGACTGAAAATTTACTTGGCCTAGCAGCAATATGTTTAGCACGCAAAGAGTCACAATCTGTATCTGGAAAGAGAGAAAATATTTTGAAAGAGTAAGTCGAAAGACTTAATGTGTAATAGTTTTATAAAACAAGTTCCATAAATAATTTAACATAAAATTAAAGCTCAAATACATTTATCAATAAACAACCATTTCATAACATCATACCTGAAATATTGAACTTTTGAATAGCTTTTGGAAGACGATCATCCATAGCCACAGAGAGTAACTATGGGGAGAAACAGAAAGCATCGGAGTTATTATTGATGCCAAAGAAGTTGCAGAATGGAATGGAAGCATGGGCTCCATGCAGAAACTCATTTCAATCGGAATCCTTCAAAGAGAAAGTGAAAAATAACATTTATGAGAACACTCAACATACTTTTCCAAGCATCTTAACTCAACTCACACGCTCAGCAAATAATAGTAATAAGATAATAAATATACCTGCTCAACATATTTAATTATTGTGTAGTAAATGATAGTTGAACCACCAGAGAGCTACATACTTAGAGATATCAAGCACAAGCACATTCATGAAAAATTGACTGAACCATGATCTCCTCTCTAAGCTATATGATATTTTAATCTTCCATGAAGAAAAAAAAGTCCACATGGTAAACAATAAACATCATCATTAATCAAGAAGGTAATTTAATATATAATACTAGTTGCTTGCCAATGAAACATGTCTTCAGCCACAGGACCTAAGAAAAAACAACGCGAAGACAAAAACCCATAAGAACTTCAAGGTACTTTTTGCAGTCCACAAGATTATACAGAAGAATACTTAAAAACAAACAAACAACCTGAAACTTATAACCTGGCCATAAAAAATAAATGATCTTGATGGAGAAACAAATAATTAATAAAGAATTGAAAGGGGGAAAACCATATTTGACAAATTCAAAATAGATAAGAAACCAAAAATACATTGTCGCATTAACAACAAAACAAATATTCCAGGAATTCCACTATGTTAAGAGCAAAAACAAGAAGATGCCAAATGAGCGAAGAGTTGAGGAATAAAACGGAAGAAAAAGGAGGTGCAGGGGTAAAGATTACATACCAGCACTGCAAGACGTAAGAGGATCCTTCTGTAAACCTTAAGCTCTTTAAGAATACGTTTTGAAGGCATTAAGTCCTCGAGTACAAACGTGAAATCTAAAACCCCAAACACAAAACAAGCCAGAAATCTTCAATCATAACAGAAGAAAAAAAAAAGGAAAAAAGAAGATCTAAAGCAAGCAAGATCTAAAACATCACCTTGAACTCTACTTAACACGAGTGAAGTCAAAATATACTCGTCAAGCCGATTAACGAGTGGCACATGAACAGACGTTGAAGAGCGGATGAACGGTCGTCGAAGCGTGAGGTGGTGGACGGATCGTTGGAGCTTGGGCGTGAAGGATGGATCGTCGAATCTTGAGCGTGGTGGGCGGTCGTGGATTTCCTCAATGGAAATTTTAGGAGAGAAAGTTTGAAGTTAGGAAAAGAATTTGTGGAGGTAGAAATGATGAGTAAAAGTTTGGGGAAAAAATAATTAGAGCTTTTAGAAATTGAGGAAAAATGAAATTTTGGGGAAAAAAAGAGGGAAAAGTTTGTTTTTACAAAATTAGAGATAAATGAGAAATTTGAGAAAAAATGGAAAAAAATTGTTTTTAGAAAATGGAGAAAAAATGTATTATTTAACATTTAAAAAATATCAAGTAAATAAAATTAGTCTTGACGCTTTTAATCTGTTAAGTATTTAAAATAAAAAATAATGTATTTTTTTACTATTGGTTATTCTTGACGTTTTTTTTTCCTGTTAAAACTGTCAAAAATATCAAAACTATAGACATCAAGTATTGTCAGTTTTGTAGTAGTGCTAGTTCCTGTAAGCAGGTCGATGAGGGTGAGATGACAATCACGGTTGGAACGAGGGATGTCATTTCAACTCGTGCAGTGGGAGATGTTACATTGTCTTTCAAAAATAAATTCCTGGTTTTAGAAAACTTGTACATAGAAATCTTATATTTATTTCTTGTCTTACGAAACAATTATATAATGTAACATTTTCTTTAAATGAATTGTTCCTTTCTAAGAATGGTGTACATATTTGTTTAGCTAAGCTTGAAGACAACTTGTATGTATTAAGACCTAACAAAACGAAAGCAGTTTTAGATCATGAGATGTTTAAAACTACTAATACTCAAAATAAAAGGCAAAGAATTTCTCCTAATAACAATACCTATCTCTTTAGGATTTAAGATTTTATCACATTAATATAATCTCGATAGGATCTAGAGATTGATAAAGAATGGACTTCCAAATAAGTTAGAAAATGATTCATTGCCTTCATGTGAATCTTGTCTTGAAGAAAAGATGACTAAAAGACCTTTTACTAAAAAAGGTTATAGAGCCAAAGAGCCCCTAAAACTTATATATTCAGACCTCTGTAGTCCAATGAATGTAAAAGCTAGATGAGGTTTTGAATATTTCATCTCTTTTATAGATGATTATTCAAGGTATGGTTATGTATACTTAATAGGGCATAAGTCTGAAGCTATTGAAAAGTTCAAGGAGTATAAGGCTGAAGTTGAAAATCTATTAAGTAAAAAGATTAAAATACTTTGATCTGATCGAGGTAGAGATTACATGGATTTAAGATTCTAGGACTATATGATAGAACATGGAATCCAATCCAACTCTCCGCACCTGGTACACCTCAACAAAATGGTATATCAGAAAGGAGAAATAGAACGCTAATAGACATGGTTCGTTCAATGATGAGCTATGCTCAATTGGAGTCTAGCTCGTTTTGGGGGCATGTTGCAGTAGCGACTGCACTTCATTCTCCAATTAATAGTTCATTATCCAATTAATGTAGTAGAAACTCCTAAAATTAAACTAAACTAAACTATTAATTAATTCTCCAATTAATTAATAGCTAAATTAAATATCTTATATATTTAACTTAAGTTAAATTTGAATCATATTCAAATATAAATCTCTCATAACCAATAATTTTCATATGAATCTAATTCACATTAAATTAATATTTGAACTCATTCAAATATTTTATCTCTAAAAAATTAATTTTGAATCATATGCAAAATTAAATTTATATAATAAAGTTTGATTAAAATATAAACTTTATATTATAATGTATCACAATACATTATACTAAATCCCAACGTAAATTTGAACATTTCAAAGTACAACCATTATAAATAAATCTTATTATCCTTTACAAGTTAGGAAGGGGACCTAATGAACCTGTAGATCAAAAGCTACAATGGTATGAGATTAATTGATTAAACTCATTAACCACATTAATCAATATTCGTTAACTGTGTGTACACTCCACTAATGACTCACAGCTAAACTCTTCTCACTGTGGATATAGTTCTGTGTCCATGGATATAGACCAATAATAGTAAGTTAGTCATTCACGAGTGTTAAAAATACCAACTGGGTTAAATTACTGTTTTACCCCTAGGTTACCTCTAGTCCTTAAATACAGTGCTCCTCTAATGAACAACCTGTTTATGGTTCAACCAATAAACAAAAACTTCTCTCCTGCCATAGAAAATGTAGGACCATTTGTTCAAGTCCTAGAGACACCATTTAAGGGAACACTAATCTATTTACCCTAAAGTCGAAAAGAAGTGAATTCCATCTTGTGTAATTATGTTTCCAGCTCTCCACTCGGTCTTGTCCCCAAAATGATCAGCATATTGAGTCGGCAATCTGACCACTCTCACCTGTACAAATCAAAGGACAATCCCTCGCGAATAGAAGTTCATAATACACTTAGGATTAAGACTAAGTTACCTAGGTCATTCTAATGAAATAGAAACCTAACTAGTTAATGGTGTTACGTCTAGTAGTTACTAATTCATGGTCTGGTTTTATGCAAATTCATTTCATAGGATACCCTCACTCACATGTCACCTACATGAATGCGTTGGATCATTACATTTGTATCAAATATAAAGTAAGTCATAACCATAGTGTTACTGGGATAAGGAACTCAACCTTATTCCTATACTATAGACCCCTTAAGCTGTTCTCGAACATTGATCCCTGTATGTTTTTATATACTGTTTAAGACACATCAAACAATTAGGATGTTAGTTTATTGGATTTGGGTTATTAAGACAAAGCTAATAATATAATTAATAACATTTATTGAAATTATAATAATAACACTTTATTAATGACAGTTAATGGATTATATTTACAACCTACAAGTTTAAATCCCAACAAAAACAAAAGTCAACTCCATCAATTTATTAATAAACATTAGCCTTATATTGATTAATTAATATTGACCAATCTTGGGAGAATATATAGGAACAACCACAACCAACTGAATATCTTCATCAATATTTATTAATATATTTATTTATAAATATTAACTCAACCATAACAACCAAATCTGCAAAATCAATTACATATCTTTACTAATAAATATTTTCCATATATTATTAATTTACATTAACCATATAGGAAATTAAGCTCCAATTACCTTTAATAAAATAAGCCAACCCACCTGAGTAACAAATCTCCCTCTTTGGCTATTTTTTTAAGGGGAAAAAAACACATAATTGAGAACCAAGATTAACACAAACCATACAACAAACCAATTAGCTTTGGAAACTTTGGCCATGACAACAATCCAAACAAACAAGAGCAAACTGATAGCCATTCTCCCTCTTTGGTTTGTCTTACAAAAACAACCAAAGTCAACAACCATTAGCATCTTAATCACTCCAAAAATAGAAGGCTTATCAACAAAATAAAAAACAATTAACATCTCAACCACTCTAGAAACATAAGGCTTATCAACAAAATCACATATGCCAAGATTCAATAAAAGCAACCTTAACTATAATGTCATCACACCTTACATAAAGCTCAACAAATATCTTGTTTTCAAAAGAAGGCTTAGCCAATTTCAGTTTTCCTAGATAAGAAAACTTTAGTTGCTATAAGACATTTTTGCAATTTT
This sequence comes from Cucumis variabilis, assembly GCA_037974545.1. Lineage (NCBI taxonomy): Eukaryota > Viridiplantae > Streptophyta > Magnoliopsida > Cucurbitales > Cucurbitaceae > Cucumis > Cucumis variabilis. Next base: position 8,213 of record JBBPDI010104460.1, read on the forward strand.
TAGAAGCAGACATAAATTCATAGTGCTTAGGGATGCTACAACCAAACTTAAAGACATTAGGAGTCCGCAAGTAACAATTGTCATAAGATCGTGTACTTGTCATGATGATAGTTTCATCCCTATCAGTCATAAGACATCTGCCTTTTAAGAATTTGACATTGTAACCTTCATCACACAGTTGACTGGTGCTAATCAAATTTGCTTACAATCCCTTTACAAGTCTAACATTTTTTAGAATTGGTGATCTTGGTTTACTCATGTTTCCTTTTTCAATAACTTTGTCCTTCGCACCACCACCAAACATTATCGAGGCAGAAAGATATTCCTTGAATTCAGAGAAGAAGTTAACATTACCTATCATATGCCGGAAACATCCATTATCAAAGTACCAATCAGTAACTCTTGAGGTTTGAATAGACGTAAGTGCACCATTGAACATATTTGCATTGTTGCTTCTTTTAGGTCTACAGACAATCTTGGGAGTTTTCCAAGATTTATTTCTATGGACAATTTTTCTATTTGAGGGAAAACTATGTATAAGATAACAAAATGATCTTATTGTTGGGATTTATGTCCTAAAACTCGTAGATTGTAAATATAATACATTAACCATTATTAATAAAGTGTTATTGTTATGATTTCAATAAATGTTATTGATTATATTATTAGTTTTGTCTTAATAACCCAAATCTAATAAACTTACAACCTTAGCTGTTTGATTTGTTTTGAACAGTATGTGGAGACATATAGATAAATATTTGAGATCAGCTTAAATGGTCAATAGTATAAAGATAGAGTTGGGTAACTTATCCTGAAAACACTATGGATGTGACTCACTTTGTATTTGATACAAACGCAATAATCCAATGCATTCGTGTAGTTGACATGCGAGTGGGGGTATCCTATGCAATGAGTTTGCATAATATCAGATTGCAAAATAGTAACCACGAGATGTAACTCTTTTAACTAGTTAGGTTTCTATTTTATTAGGATTACCTAGGTAACTTAGTCTTAATATTGAGTACATTGTGAACTCCTGTTCGCAAGGGATTGTCCTTTGCTTTGTATGGGTGAGAGTGGCCAGATCGTCGACTCAATAAGCTTATCATTTTGCGGACAAGATCAAGTGGGGAACTGAAAACATAATTACACAAGATGGAATTCAATCATTTCCTACTTTTAAGGTAAGTAGATGAGTGTTCTCTTAAATGATGTCTCTAGGACTTGAACAAAGGGTCCTACCCTCTCTATGGCACGAGAGGGGTTTCTATTTATTGGTAGGATCATAAATAGGTTGTTCATTAGAGAAGCATTGATATTTAAGGATTAGAGGTAATCAAGGGGTAAAAAGGTATATTGACCCAGCTGGTGTTATGAACACTTGTGAAGGACTGACTTACTGTTATTGGTTTATATCCGTGGACACTAAAATATATCTGTAACGACCCAACTTTTCTAACTAAGTTGAAGTCATTAATTTAAAACCATGACCTTAATTTACTCAAAAACTCCATTTTAAATAAATAATCAAACTCACAAAGAAACTAAAATTTGAGTTCAGGCCTTGTTTAAAATAACCAAAATTTTAAAGTAAAACTCGTAAAACACATGTTTATGAAACTCAGTCAAACCACATAATTTTCTAATAAAAAATGAAATAAGAAAACAAACATAAGCGGTAGCATTTTTAGACGACAATCCCTATGACAGTCACGCCTCCTTCTTGCCTCTTGCCGGTCTACCCCCTCGTTATCTTTGCTGGAAAAGCATTAAGCATAAAAGGGTGAGTACAAACATACTCAGTAAGAGACCCGCTACTGGTCCCGTTAGGGGAAACTGAATTATTAATTTCCTAATGGAGTGCCCTGCACAGTCACAGTCTTGTGATCCCGTAGGATACATATAATCAGTCTAACGCACCAAAGGATGCATAATCAGTCTAATGTTCTGTAGAAACACATATCAGTCAAATGATCCCGTAGGATATAAAAGAGTGGTGATCCCGTAGGACACCTACAAGGTAACTACACATTAGGTAACTAATAATTATCCCCT
>JBBPDI010104465.1:0-10267 GCA_037974545.1 Cucumis variabilis
TTATATTGGTTGTAATTTGAAATGTTCAAATTTACTTTGGGAATTAGTATAATGTATATTATAAGAAGTTTATCAAACTTTATTTTATAAATTTAATTTTGGATCTGACTCAAAATTATTTATGAGAGATAAAATATTTGAGACAAAATTAATTTAATGTGAATTGGATTCATATTAAAATTATTGGTTATGAGAGAAACTTATATTTGTATATGATTAAAATTTAATTTAAGTTAAATATAAGATATTTAATTTAGTAATTAATAAATTGAAGAATTAATTAATAGTTTAATTTTAGGGACATTTTTCAAAATAGCAAAACAAATTAAAATATTTACAAGCTATATCAAAATTTTGGATTCTATCAATGATAGTGTTCTATCACTATTGCATATCAATGACTATTAGTGATAAAATTTTCTATAGGTTGTATATATTTTGTAAAATTTGCTATTTTTGAAAATTCCCCTTAGTTTTATTTAATTAAATTAAATTAAATCAAATCTACAAGATATTGAGAGATATTCGTTCAAATAAGATTTGAATAAAATATTAATTAAATATGATTTAATTAGTTATTAACTAATTTGGAAGAAAGGAATTTGAGAGACTGATGAGTGATTTCTGTTTTATAAAATGAGGCGATGAAAGCCACGTTTATGAAAATGATGTCATACATTGTATGCCCAAAATAGTTTTAAAAAACTATCACTCACTAAGTTTTAACTTATGTTTTATGTTTTCCCACCTCTAGGTCACCAGGAGTTAAGGCAATGCTGGGATAAGAAAGGCGAGCTACCACGTGTTGAAGCTGTGCAAGTTGTTTAAAGCTTTATGTTATAGTTCATGTATTTAAGGAAGCATGTAAAATGTATTTGGATCGCATATTATTAAGTTAATTAATGAGTTATTGTTTGTTATTATTCCATTGCATTAAGTTATTCTTATCGCTTAGTTGCTAGAAGAGTTAAGTTGAACTAGGCAATAAAATCAAGATTGAAGAATTTAAGTTGAGCGTTCTAGCATTTTATCTAGAGATATCATAGCTTCTTAGATCGCATCGCGTGCCGCAGTGCGAGGTTAGGACGCGTTGCAGGATGGGGCGTGACAACTTGGATTAGATCGATACGTTTTTTGGGGATGGAACGATGATGGCTTCTGTCCGTTAGTGAGAGTTATAATAGCCAAATTTTCCTATTTATAAACCTTTTTTGTGGCATTTTCCATGCAAAAATGATGGCTTCTGTCCGTTAGTGAGAGTTAAACAATGCCAAAACGCCACATGTTACTACCATCTTCTTATCCTGAATTCAACTAGGTGGCAAGGTCAAATCAGTTCGCAGACCTTCTTATGTAAGGATGACGTCAAATACTTCTTGGTGAAGCAATCTTATATCATGATAAGGATCCCACATAATCTTTTCTCATCACACAGTAGCTCTTATTGTATAGTAGCTCTTATTTCATAGTTGGTCTTCGCCGAGTGGACTTCTATCGTGTAAAGTTAAATCACGATTAGGTTATCACAACTTGTATATGATTAAACCGTTATCTTTATTCCTATCACTAGTTAGCTATTATGTGCACATAAAAGCCAAGGCAACCATGCAGTGAAATGACCACATGGTGATAAGGAGGTGGTTGGATGCATTAAGATGTCTACATTTGAGCCGACTTCCTAAGCAATAGGAATTGAACCTGGATTTCTCCAAGGGATGCTGATGATGATACAGGTTGTCACATAGTTTTTATGCATGAGAATGGTTCAATGTCCTGGCGAAAGGAATAAGTAGGGGTAATGTATGTTTAGTGATTTAGCTCATGATGAGGCATTGTGAAACGACTCTTGTAAAATGAATTTATGATGTATTTATATTCCCTAAAGTTTTTCCTAAACGTATCACTCATTAAGCGTTAGGTTTATATTTTACATTTTCTCTTCCCCAGGTAAGTGAAGCGTTGAGGCTGCATGGTGAAAGTAAGCCACTACATTTGGACCATGTGGTAAGAGCTGCTGCAAGGTGTTGGAGTTTAAGTTTAGACATTTTAATTTTAAAAGTACTAACGTTTTTGCCTTGTATTTGTACTAAGTTATGTTAAGGAATGAATAAAGTTTGTTAAGTTTATTTCCAACTTGAAGTATAGTGTTTATATCGCATACATGTTCAAAGGAAGTTAAGTTAAAGTTTTGAGTTTAAGGTTTAAGTCTGTGCGTTTAGGCACTTCCTTTAGAAGTGTTAGGACTACCTAAAATGTGTTTGCACTCGAGAACGTGAGGAAGGGACACATTTTGAGTGGGGTGATGGTATGTAAAAATTATAATGTGGACTCCATGTTAACAAAAAATAACATTAATGAATCACAAGTTATCGCTCATCTCCCTGGAGGCTACACGAGTTTTTAGAATAATCGTGTAGAGGAATATGCCCTTCAATTGTCTACTCCGTGAATGTGCTAGGATGACTATCTTCATGAGAAAGAGTATAAGAAGGGTCGACAAGAAAAAGACCAGAGGATTGCTCAAAAAGGGAAGAAGCAGTAACGACACAGGTCGGTGGATTATCCTCGTAACCTTTGATAGTAAAAATTTCTAGATTTTTGAACCAACTACGCACTTTCCTCTTTTTTTGGCTTCATCGCCTGTTTACGAGCCTGAATAAAGACAATGTGAACTACACATCAGGTTAAGGAACCCTAAAACCCTTAGTTATTAAATCGTAAATTGTAAAATCCTATAGCCTATATCGAATAAGAAAAGAGATCATAACTTACCATTTGCGAATCGAAGACCTATGTCTGAATCATCTTCAACCCAAGTGAGTATGAGGAACTCCATCTCATTATGTATTGTCTCCCATCATAAGAAACCCTACTACCAACCCGGCCACTAAGAGACGATGGTATCTCGTATGTCGAAACCTACAAATGCAACAATTATGTAAATATAAGAAAAAAGAAAATTATAAGTATTAAAAAAAACCCTAAGAAGCCTAAAATTAGTAACCTAAAAGATGAATGGGAATTTGTACAGGCTATACGATCTCAACGAATTGTTATTCACAACTTTTACTTTTGCAAGGCAACATCTTTCTCATTTGATGCACCTTTTAAGCTACCGAGTATCTTAAAGTTACCCTAGTCATAGTTCATAAAGTCATCCAAATCATATATGAGGCCCAACATGGACCAGTCCATGTGCAGTCCCTTTTCCTCCCCATAATCGCTATGTTGATGAAATATAATAGGGATATCTTCACCACATACTCGTCGCTCTCAAACTTAAGATTTGAGAAATCATTATCCAACTAAGACTCATTCATGCTCGTCCTATATTTTAAATATAATCTTCTTAATCTAATGGCTTTATCTATTCAAACTCAACAACATCTTTTTCATTATCATTTTTAAGTAGAAAGGTGTTGGAAATGACTATCATTGTACTGGTTTATAATTAATGTTTCAATTTGAAATTAATAATAATAATTATTATTATTATTTTGATGGTTATAATGATGTATTTAATATATTTTATAGTTTTAAAATTATTATTCTTTTTATATATTTTAAAGAAAAGATTTTATGCGGTTGGTTCTTTTTCTTTCCAAACAACCCTAGCCTTTTCCTCAGAGCAAGATTCTTTTCTTTTGATTTCATTCCTTCTCCCATGAGTTCATGTTTGAGTTTGAAAGTTGTCTTAAACTTGGAAGATAACCGACATATGTGATTTAGCAGGAGGTCTCGCACCAAATTTTTCTTTCAAGGAAGTCGTTCGTTTGACACGTCACAACTTTAATCATCATTTGTTTTTCCTACAATTTAAAAGCAAAATTTTACAAATGTTGATCAAATTGGGAAAAATTTGGGCAACAAATCTTCGCCTCCGCAATCGATTTCAGAAAATCTATGGGAAATTATTTATTTTAATATAGTATATAGATCTCATCCAACTTCAACCACCATCGATTTAGAAATCGAGGGAATCATAAAGCTTACCATCATGGCATTATCAATGAGCTGCGGCCTACTGGAAAGCGAGAAAAAGATCTCCTTCTTCAAACTCGTAATTCGTTCCTCTCCACACTACCACACTATCTCTCTGCTGTAATAACCCTAGAAAAAGAAGAAAAAAAAGTTAAAAGATCGAGCGGCATCAGAATGATCCTCGAAAATGTGTCGCCATTAGAACGAAGGCCCCATGTCGATCCAATCTAAAAATAAAAGAAAAATAAAAAACCACAAATGGAAATGAAGAACAAACGGATTGATTAGGGTGATAGATCTGTAAGTTTGCGAAAAGGGATTGGACATTGGTGTTTAGAGAACGGGGAAGAAAAGGCCTAGTTGATAGTGTCTAAAGTACTCACATTCGGGTTGGCAGCAGATATGGACGACACTCACACAAAAGGAAAGATTTAGATTATATTTAACATTACATCATACAAGCAATTAAAGGATAGAAGAGGTAAGAACTCTAATAGGATTTGTAAGAACAATACTAACAATGGTCTCAATGAAAAAACCTTGAGGATTTTCCAATACTTGTTCCTACTTTTGCCATTCCTATTTTTCTTGGCTAGAATTTCTTTAAGATTCATCTTGCGAAGAGCAAGATCTTTAAGGTTTTCTTCCTTAACATCATGGAGAAACTGTGGTTTGGGATTTAGATTTAAGGTTTTTCATGAGGTATTAGGAATAATTAATCAACTTAGGCGGTGGTGGAAGATGGTAGTAGACATTTCTTCTTATCTCATTGGTCTAGAATATGTAGAGGTAATGTAAACACCACCCATCAATCATCTTGAATTGAGCCAAAAATGAAAAAATTGGTAGGTAACTCCTTGAATTCTTTGTCTTCATCAAGTTTCATATGTTACTGTGAAGATTGCTAAAACTATTGATAGAGATTATATTTTGATTCTTTATAGTTTAGATTGCTACGAATTTATTTAAAATTACGAAAAAAATCCATTGAAAATTAGGAAGTAATTTAAAAAATATAAGTTGTCATATGTCATCTGTAGACTAAATCATCCAATTGAAGGAATGGTTTGAGAAATTTGGAAAACAATTGACCATGTAAAAATTTCATCTTTTGTCATCTTGGATGACGATGCTAGTGAAATTTTATGAAAAATTCAATTTTAAAAACTTGTTGAAGGGTCTAAGATGTAGCTTAGAAGCCATGCATTTATTTGTTGATGATTTTAATTAGATTGTTGGTTTGTGTTATTGATGATATTTTGGTTAGAAATTTGTTCCACAAATATAAATTAACTTATCTTGTTAACTCGAGACATCTGTTTAGTTTGATATAGTAGCCTTACGCAATTCTCAAGTTGAAGAAGATAAGTGCAACTTTAGTTGCAATGTGATTGCAATACTAGAGTGGAAGTTGATAAGTGCAACTTCTGTTGACCGTCTCTTGCATTAAATCAAAATACTCTTTTTTTCTTACGTCTTGGAAGGAATATATTTGACTTAACTAACTGTTTTGTTTTTTCTATGACACCAGGAATTGCAATTCTATCACAAATTGACTAACTTCCTTGTTCCATGTATCATTTACCCTAGGTCTTAATTTGTTATCTCCATTGTGGTTCATAATTAATAATGCATGAAATCTTGTGTTGTGAATGTTTTTTATTTATAAGTATTGTTGTACTTTGATTATGTTATGCACCTAAATATTTAGAAGTGTTGGAGTGTCTAACTAAGGTAGCATCTCTTGTTTTCAAGAAATCTATGATATGATTGAAACCTTTGACTATGTTTATTCATTATTCTCATAATAGTGTTGTGTATAGATTTATCGATTTAAAAGGTAAATCAATTAGCAAATATTGAGATGCTATTGTGATATACTTGAGCATGTATAGTAGCATGTTAGCATGAGTAGAAATAATATTTCATATATGTTATATTTGACAAAGTTTATGCATGATTTGCGTCATGAATCGTCAATTTTCGTTTTACAACATTATTTGAATATTACTAAAGTTTGCTAGTAGTATGAAAATATGCAAATTCATCATTTCTGAAGCACATAGGATTTTATGAAAGTTTAATATATTGTCTAAGCTATTGAATATAATCATCATATATATGCGATATCTTATAAGGCAAGAAGACTTATACCCTATGTTATCCCCAAAAGTTGTATTAGAGTCACGCTTTCTTTGGTTTAGCCTTGTTGATATAACTCTCAAGTCGAATAACGGTGTAGTGGCACCTTGAAAGTAACCACGATATTATTTATTGATTGAGCTCTATTGAATAGGCACTATGCTCTAGAAAAGAATAGAAGGAAGAAAAATAAATAAGAAAGGTAATATTATTATTATTATTATTATTATTATTATTTTATTATTCTTATAAAAAAGAAAAGAAAATAAATTTTTTCCCTTCCCGCGCGTGTCCTTCTCCCCTCCACCTTTTCTTCTTCCTTCTACCCTAGCTACAGTCGGCCGTCGCTTCCCAATGTTTTTCATTTTTCTATTTCGGTTGGTCACACCATGATGCAAGCCTCCAGTCGTCGCATGCCATCGTCTGCCCTGTCTCTGTTGAAGCTGAACCTCTAGTTTTCAGTAGCCATGGGACATTGAGCATGTTTTCGTCAGATAAGAAACGTGTGAAGCACCACCACTCCAAACGTTTCCCATCTGACGGTGTCGCCCACAGGTCCATGCCAATTGGTTGAAAAGCGTTGCCTTGTTGAAACAGGGCAAGCTAGTGGGTTCTCTATATCCTCTGATGGTGGACTTTTGTACGAGAGTTGCTTGTGTGTGCCAGTCGACACTGCAGTCAAGATTGATTTGTTGACTGAAGCTCATAGTTCCCTATTTTCCATTCATCCTGGTAGTACAAAGATGCATCAAGATTTGAAATGAGTGTATTTGTGGCGTAATATGAAAAGAGAAGTAGCAGAGTTTGTTAGTAGGTGCTTGGTGTGTCAGCAGGTTAAAGCACCTAGATAGAAACCAGAAAGGTCGTTGCATCCTTTGAGTATACCAGAGTGGAAGGGGGAGAATGTGTCCATGGATTTTATTACAGGGCTGCCTAAAACCCTGAAGGGTTATATAGTGATTTGGGTTGTTGTAGACAAGCTTACGAAGTCAGCACATTTTGTTCCAAGGAAATCCACTTATACTGCTAGTATGTGGGCACAGTTATATTTGACTGAGATCATAAAACTGCACAGAGTACCTGTATCGATTTTTTCTGACAGAGATAAACATTTTACTTTCAAGTTTTGGAAGGGACTTCAGACTGCCATGGCACGAGGTTAAATTTTAGTACAACTTTTTACCTACAGACTGATGGTAAAACTGAATGTTTGAACCAAGTTTTAGAGGATATGCTACGAGCTTGTGCGTTAGAGTTTCTAGGTAGTTGGGACTCTTACTTGCATTTGATGGAGTTTGCCTATAATAACAGCTTTCAGGCTACTATTGGTATGGCACCGTTTGAGGCACGATATGGTACATGTTGTAGAACCACTGTTTATTGGAGTGAGGTTGGTGAATAGAGGTTGATGGGTCCTGAGTTCGTTCAATCTACTAATAAGGCTATTCAAAAGATTAGAGCACGTATGCAAACAACGCAGAGTAGACAGAAAAGTTATGCGGATGTGAGACAGAAAGACCTTGAGTTTGATGTGGGAGACAAAGTGTTCTTGAAGGTAGCACCTATGAAGGGAGTTATGTGTTTTGAGAAGAAGGGGAAGTCGAGTCCTCGTTTCGTTGGACCGTTTGAGATTTTAGAGAGAATTGGTGTTGTGACATATCGTTTGGCATTGCCACCCACTGTCTCTGCAGTTCATAATGTTTTTCATGTTTCGATGTTGAGGAAGTATGTGACAGATCCATATCATGTGGTGGACTATGAACCACTACAGATTGGTGAGAATTTGAGCTACGTAGAGCAACCAGTTGAAATTCTAGCTAGAGAGGTGAAGATGCTTCGTAATAGAGGGATTACGTTAGTAAAAATATTGTGGTGGAATCACCGAGTTGAAGAGGCGATGTGGGAGCAGGAAGATGACATGAGAGCTCATTACCCAGAGGTTTTCCAAGATTAATTAGAACTTTCGAGGACAAAAGTTTCTTAAGGAGGGAAGAATGTAACACCCCAAACTCTAAGGTATTTTTTTTATTTAATTTTATTTGCCTTTTTATTTAAAGATCATAAATTTTTTAGTGTTATTTTTTTATTAAACTTAGTGTGGAGGAGAAGTTTTCTAATGAGAAAGAAAAGAATAGAAGGAAGAAAAAGAAATAGGAAAGGTAATTATAATAATAATTATTATTATTTTATTATTCTTATAAAATAAATAAATAAATAAATAATTTTTTCCCTTTCACTTTCCCTTCCCGCGCACGTCCTCCCCTCACCTTTTCTTCTTTCTTCTACCTTAGCTACAACCGACCGTTGCCTCCTAATCCTTTCTATTTTTCCATTTCGGCCAGTTACGCCACCATATAAGCCTCTGGTCGTCCGTTCTGTCTCCATTGAAGTCGAAGCGTCCACCTCCTCTGGTTTTTGGCAGCCTCGGGACATTAAGCATATTTTCACTTAGATCAGCAATTGTTCGCGAAGCACCGCCACCCCAAACGTCTGCTAGCCGCTGTTTGTGGAGCGTCGGCCACCCTCAGCCACTGTTCGTGGAGCACCGACCACCCCAAACGTCCACTGTCGCCTCTTAATCTTTTCCATTTTTCCATTTTGGTCGCTCATGCAACGACGCAAGCCTTTGGTGGTCGCATGCTGTCATCCGCCCTGTCTTCTTTGAAGTCAAAACATCTTCCTCGTCATGTTTTCGGTAGCCAGAGGACATTGAGCGTGTTTTCACTAAGATCGACGATTGTCTGGAAAGCACCACCACCCAAAACGTCTGTCGACAGTTTTTTATGGAGCGTCGACCATCCCCACTGCGTTTTCCATTCGATCGTGCCGCCCACAAGTCTGTGCCATTTGGCCTTCGCCCAAGCCGACCGTGAGCCGCACGCACCGAGCTTCTCATTTGATGCACCTTTTAAGCTATCGAATATCTTAACCTATATCATGTTACCCTAGTCATAGTTAATAAAGTCATCTTAATCATCTATGAGGCCCAACATGGACAAGTCCATGTGCTATCTCTTTTCCTATCCATCACAGCTATGTTGATGAAATATAATAGGGATATCTTCACCACATCCTCATTGCTCTCAAACTGAAGATTTGAGTAATCATTATCCAACTCAGACTCAATCATGTTCGTCCTATCTTTTAACTATAATCGTATTAATATAATGGCTTTATCTATTCAAACTCAACAACACGTCTCAACTTATACCTCAACACCATAATAATGTCAAACTCTTCTTGCTTGACGGAGACCTTCTCACTCAGTAATTTAAAATAGATAATGTCCTCCCAATTATCTTCAACCTCGCTCAACACAATGTAATGGCACAGAGGTCTATTAAACACTAATTTAACGTCGAAGAAAATGACCAATACTAAAATATGCACACACACTCACATACACACACACACACACAACCTGTTTATGGTCCTATCAATAAACAGGTTGTTCATTGAAGGAGCACTAGTATTTAAGGATTAGAGGTAACCTAGGGGTAAAATGATAAATTAACCCATCTGGTGTGACGAACACTCGTGAAGGACTAACTTACTAGTATTGGTCTGTATCCGTAGACACAGAAATATATCTACAGTGAGAAGAGTTCAGTTGTGAGTCTTTAGTGGTGTATACACAGTTAACGAATATTGATTAATGTGGTTAATGAGTTTAGCCAATTAATCTTATATCGTTGTAGCTTCTGATCTATAGGTCCAGTAGGTCCCTTTCCTAGCTCGAAAAGGGTAATGAGATTTATTTCTATTGGTTGTAATTTGAAATGTTCAAAATTATTTTCGAAATTAGTTTAATGTATAATGATACATTATAATATAAACTTTGTGAAACTTTATTATATAAATTTAATTTTGGATATGATTCAAAATTAATGAGAGATAAATATTTGAATGAATTTAAATATTAGTTTAATGTAAATTAGATTCATATTAAAATTATTGGTTGTGAGAGAAATTTATATTTAAACATAATTCAAACTTAATTTAAGTTAAATATAAGATATTTAATTTAGCTATTAATTAATTAAAGAATTAATTAATAATTTAGTTTGATTTAATTAAATCTATAAGTTATTGCAGAGATATTTATTCAAATAAGATTTAAATAAAATATTAATTAAATATGATT
>JBBPDI010104471.1:0-10266 GCA_037974545.1 Cucumis variabilis
TCCTCATGGGACTCAATGAAAATTTCTCTCAGGCAAGAGCTCAACTTCTCCTTATGGATCCTCTCCCATCCACAAGTCGTGCCTTCTCCGCTCTCCTCCAAGAAGAACAACAAAGATCCATCGGATCTTTTGTTTCCTCAGCACCTCCAATGGCATTTACAGTGAGCTCGAATTCTTCAAAAGCTAATTCCACAAATAAGCAGAGAAAAGAGAGACCCGTGTCATTGTCATCGCGACATGAAGTGGCCAATGCGTTCCTCTCCTACGGGTCTCTCTTCGAGGTGAAAATGTCTTGGGGTTGCCATACTCCAACAAAAGTGACTTGCTACAACGACCTAATATTGCCCTATTTTGAAAAAGATGAAATAAGCCACTCGCGAAAACGATTTTTTTCCCGCTGAATACTATGGATTTCCTTCCATAATTTCTTTGTTTCTTATTCTTTTCCTATAGTCCCTTCTGTGTCATCCTTGAATTCTTTCTTTAAATAAAAGTCTCACTTTTGTTTCTTGCATTTTATGATTGGTTTGATGCAATTCAAGATTTCAAATTGCACATACATATGCAGTGAAAGACTGATCTTTATAAAATTCTTAGCTTTCATTTTTGTCCATAATAGCATAGACTTGTGCTAGTAAGTGACCTAATAATCGTTAACACAATTATAAACAACTTTGTAGAAGTAAATTTTTTCATTTGAGTTATGGATTTTGAGTTATTATTGATCGCCAAAGTTGAACTTAAGTTCCGACGGAAAGGGGAATTTTGGGCAATGTTGAGGCTTGGTTGAGTGACAAGGTGAGCAAGGCCAACTATGATGCATATAGGACGAAAAGGGGTTAGTTAGATATTGGAGCATGCGAGTGACAGGGTCACCACATGGCCAGGCGGTGTATGACGCTCGCCTGGGCCATACAACATGCCATATGTACAAGGATGCACGTAACGCAGAAGGCGACCGACCAGTCTCGTGTGACAAGTGGTATCAGAGCCTAGTTGGCTTATTGGCGGTTAAGATATAAACATGTCTACAGCGAAATACTTATGTAAGGCCTATGTACACTCACTAGTAGAGCCTGAAGAGCAGATGCTCTACCTAATGGAAGTTCTTGACTTTGTTAACTTCTTGAAAACCTGTATTCAAGAAATTTCTAAGAAAGTTAATGCTATTGATGAAGTGAACGGTTACCTCGATGAATTACCCATACAAGAGTTGTTGACAAGGGTTAACACTCTAGAGATAAATTTTGTAAAAGTTGGAAAATACGAGCTTGGAGACTGTTTGACAGGCTTTCTTGCCCATATAGAAGAGCGTGTTGGTGAGCTAGATAGCTCCCAGAAGACGATGTTAAAAATGATCAACAACACGTCAAAGGATTTTAGAGCTGCCTTCGATTTTGATAGAAATGAAATAGTAAACGTGAGCACGAGGGTGAACCTCACGATGCAAGCAATGGCAAACCAATCTCCACTTGAAGGAGCAATCCTGGTTAGCAGAATAAAGATCCCTAAACCCAAGCCCTTCTGTGGAGCAAGAGATGCTAATGCCTTGGAGAACTTCATCTTTTACCTCGAACAATAGTTTATGTCCACGAAAAAAGTCACAGAAGAAGTTGTGAGACCTTCACCACGTTTTGAAATTTTGCATAAGAGAGGTACTCGAGAAGAACATATAGGCGATAAAGATTTATGAAAAGAGAAATTTCTAGGCGAAAAGGGGAGGGTGCGTACTGTCACCACGTAAACTGACCACGTAATACAAAGAACCTATGTGTTAAGCTAAGAAGACATTGAGAATTCCTTCCCTCGAAAGTAAGTGACTTATTTTACTATCCCTATGAAGTCGACAATTGATTTGACCCTACCACCCAATCAAGGTCAGAATTAGGAAGTGACAATACCACATGGTGTTTTGAAATTTGAGGATTTTCATCACCAGCCAAAAGTAATTATTATGGGAAAGGAAAATTATCGAAAGAGAGTACGAGAGAATCATGAGATTCTATTAATTTTAAAAATATTTAATATTTCAAATCTACTAATTAATTAATCATCAATTAATTAGTTAATAATTAATTAAATCATATTTAATTAATATTTCATTTAAATCTTATTCAATGAATATCTCTCCAATATCTTATAGTTTTATATTAACTAAATCAAATTTAATTAAATAAAACAAAAAAAAAACTATTATTTAATTCTCCAATTAATTAATAGCTAAATTAAATATCTTATATTTAACTTAAATTAAATTTGAATCATATTCAAATATAAGTTTATGCCATAGCTAATAATTTTAATTTGAATCCAATTCACATTAAATTAATATTTGAACTACTTAAAATATTGTATCTCTTATAAATTAATTTTGAGTCATATCTAAAACTAAATTTATATAATAAAGTTTGATAAATTTTATATTATAATGTATCACTTTACATTAAACTAATTCCCAAAATAAATTTAAAGATTTCAAATTACAACCAATAAAAATAAATCTCATACCCTTTACGAGCTAGGATGGGGATCTAATGGACCTACAGATCAAAAGCTACAACAATCTAAGATTAATTGGCTAAACTCATTAACCATATTAATAAATATTCGTTAACTTGTGTACACGCCACTAAAGACTCACAAACGAAGTCTTCTCATTGTAGATATACTTATGTGTCCATAAATATAGACCAATATCAGTAAGTTAGTCCTTCACGAGTGGTCGTAACACCAGTTGGGTCAAATTACCATTTTACTCCTAGGTTATCTCTAATCCTTAAATACCAGTGCTCCTCTAATGAACAACCTGTTTATGGTTCTACCAATAAACAGAAACCCCTCTTGTGCCATAGAGAGGTAGTCTTTTGTTCAAGTCCAGAGACACCATTTAAGGGAACACTCATATACTTACCCTAAAGTTAGGAATGAGTGAATTTCATCTTATGTGATCTGTTTCCAACTCCTCGCTCGGTTTTATCCCTAAAATGATAAGCATATTGAGTCCACAATCTGGTCACTCTCACTCGTACAAATTAAAGGACAATCCCTCGTGAACAGGAGTTCATAATACATTCAAGATAAAGACTAAGTTACATAGGTCATCCGAATGAAATAAAAATCTAACTAGTTAACAAAGTTACACATCTAATGGTTACTATTTTGTGGTCCGGTCTTATGCAAACTCATTGTATGGGATACCCTTACTCGTATGTCACCTACATGAACGCGTTGCATCATCGCGTTTGAATTAAATACAAAATGAGTTGTATCTATAGTGTTACAACGATAAGGTATACAACCTTATCCATATACTATCAGCCCTTTAAGTTGATCTCGAACATTGATCCCTATATGTCTCTACATACTGTTCAAGACTTATCAAACAACTTAGGATATTAGTATATTGGATTTTAGTTACTAAGACAAAACTAATAATATAATCAATAACATTTATTAAAATTATAATAATAACACTTTATTAATAATGGTCAATGGATTATATTTACAATCTACGAGTTTTAGGACATAAATCTCAACATGAGGAGCATCCAATCTTTGTTCTGCCTTCCTAAATGCCTAAAATGTGCCATCCTTAGCTCGCATCATCTGTTTTAGTAGTGGCCAATATCTTTTTGCAAGCATTTAAAAGTTAGGCGAGATAGTTAAAAGTTAGGATCTAGTTAAAATAGTAAAGTCTGTACTGTATTAACAAAGTACTTACATCCATGTATTCCACTTTTACTATTAATCAAAGTATCATGTTTTGTTGGTTGTCTCATTCGCATTATCTCTCTTTTATCTCATCCTTTCAATTGAGTTTGCTTATTAAGTGATTTGTGTGATATCTCACAGAGAGAATTGCGTGAAAAGATTAGGCGATCACACCTAGGGGTTTAAGAATAATCCAAGTAACTTGACAACCTGGACTACCCAACACATATTATATGGATTGGGTTAGGTTAGTTTAAAATATGGGTTGGGTTGGGTCTCGGATTGGAGGGTTGAAAATTTGGGTCAACCCAACCCAACTCGAATTAATTCAATATATATATATATAAATATATTTTTGGGGCATTTTTAAAAATAGCAAAATAAATTAAAATATTTACAAGCTATAGCAAAATTTTGGATTTTATCACTGATAGTCTTCTATCACTATAGCATATCAATGACTATCAGTGATAAAATTTGATATAGGTTGTAAATATTTTGTAAAATCTACTATTCTTAAAAATTTCCCTATATTTTTATATATATTATATATTTTATTATTATTTATTTATTTAATAAAAGTTAAACAATCTTATGAGTTTCGAGAATTTTTTTTTCTTAACCTGATGCAAAGTATATTTGATTTGTACTTGAAAATTTTCATTTACAAACATTAAAATTTAGAAAAGAAAATAATAATATTAATAATACAACCCGATAACCCAACTCATATTTTATGGGTTGGGTGTAAAACTTAATTCGGGTTACCAATCTAACCAATCCGAAAATATGGATTAGGTTGAGAATGTCTCTTAACCCAATTCAATCCAACCTGTTTACACTCTTACTCACACCCTCACTTAATCTCATTAGATGGATTCTGTGTCGGGGAGTGACAAGTTGGTATCAGAGTTAGATTTGTGGGAAAAACCCTAGTGAGAGTCATACATGTGAAATGTTGCACATTAGAGTTTTAATCGCCTGCTATGATGATGAATTGTAGGAGAAATGGCACCAAGAGGAAGGCTGAGAAGAGGCAGGTAAGATGTGAATGATGTTCCAGCTATAGGGAGCACTAATAAAGCATAAGAATCAGAGGCAATGTTAAAGAACCCCCACAATATCGTGGGATAGGGAATGACAGACAACAAGTTCGATCGTTTTGCTTAATTCCTCGTAGAGCATTTTGTGTCCCTGTATCCTGCATTAGATAAAACATTTAGTATTGAAAGACTAAAGGCACTAGGAGTAGCTACCTTCGGAGGAACCACTGACTCGACTGATGTGGAGAGGTGGTTAAGCCTAGTGCAAAAGTGTTTCAGGGTGATAGAATGCCCCAAAGAGAAAACGGTGAGGCCAGCAACATTTTTGTTACAAGGAAACATTGAGGATTGGTAGACGATATAAGCTTGCTATCATGGAAAGAATTCCAGAAGGCATTCAAAAGTAAACTTTACCCTTGTACGCTTTACGAGAAAAAGAGGAAATATTTTTTTAGTTTAGTGCAAGACGATATGACAATCATGGAATATGAAAATAAGTTCATTGAGTTGTGTAATTATGAAGTAAAAATTGTGACCAATTAAACAGAGAATGAAGGTGATTTAAAGATGGCCTGGAATCGAAATTTGAGCATCGGTGACGGCCAGTATAGAGTGGTCTGAATTCTATAATGTTGTTGAAGCAACTCTAAGAGTTTAGAGATGTATGACCGATGAAAAGAAGAATGAGAAAGCAAGAGAATGTCAAGGTTGCCAAGGTACCAAGGGCATATCAATTGGTGAACAGCGCATTGAGTATAGGCATTTTTGTGCCACACATTTAGAAAGGAAATTTCAAGTCTCATGCTCGAGTCCTATCAGAATGGAGAACAACTTCAATTGAAAGTTTTCAGAAAATGAATAAAAGTCAAAGGAGGGAAAATGTTCCTTCGTTGCCTGAAGAAACCCCTCAAGGTAAATAGGTGACCGAAGAAAATGTTAAACCAAAGGCAAGGGCTGAATTTACCAGTCTGTTATAATTGTGGCCAGCTTAGGCACTTTGCCAGATATTGTCCCAAATTGGAAATCTAACACACTGAGGGGCATGTATCACAATCTGTAAATCAACCTTATCACTTAAGGGAGACTGAAGAAGGACCAAGTGGTAGAAAAGAACCTGAGAGGCCAAAGAACCAAGGGGAAGTCTATGCTATGATGGAAAATGAGGTCCAAAGCAACCCTCATGTGATAACAAGTTCGTTGTTACTCTGTAATTCCCCTACTTTTGTGCTAATGGACTTGGGAGCCACACATTCTTTTATTTCCTTTTCACATGTAAAATTCCTCAAGCATAAGATAGAACCTTTAGAAGGTGGAATGATGATTGGTACCCCTTTAGGTGAAGTGATTATAGTAGAATTTGTATGTAGAGACTGTGAACTTAATATTGAGAACGTTATTTTGAAAGTAGACTTGATTTTATTTGAACTCAAAGAATTAAACGTAATTTTGGGAATGGACTTCCTTACTAAATATTATGGAATATTGGATTGCTCCAATAAGGAAGTGGTACTAAAAGTTCTCGAAAGATCTGAAGTCAAATTCATAGGTGGTGGTTGTTTGGGCTTAATAGATTCACATGTGTATAGTGCAACTGCAATGCATCACTAAGTTAGGTCATTGCACTTAATGCGCTCACCATAACTTTCTGTATTACATGCTTTCATCCTAGGCAATGAGTCATGGGTCATGATCATAGCGTATGGATGCTCACTACGTACCTCTTCATTGCGTGTTACATAAGTCCTCGTTGAATACAAGTTTTCCTACTACTTGTCCAAGTGCAAGCAAAACAGTAGGTTTAAGTGGGTGATCCTGGGTCAAAAACAGGGAATTGTTTTCAGACGTTAGTTCTGCGGTCCATTATCATTTAGGCATAATGAAAATTAGGTTGAAAGAATACAAAGAGAATTAAACTAATTGCTTACACGTAGAGACTCATGCACAGAGAATAATATGTGGCATGCTGGAAAATTGAATGACCTAACATGTATGCGAGAAAAAGGTGAAGAAAGGTCTACACATTATCACGTGATTAAGTAATGCAAGAGTCTTGATGTGATATAACTGCATAATCAGCCCATGATTCAGGCGACCTTTTCTCAAAGTGTTTAGATGCCTTACTTGCTTACCTTTCAGAATACAAATGACTATGCAAGATTAGGCAGCTATATCTTAAATACTTTGCTTATAGTACTCATCGAAGTTTTTGTTTAAGGACACCAACCTCTCAGTGCTCGATGTCCGTAATTATTCACCTTTCAAGATACAAATGTTGGAAGTTATCTCTCTAAGGTGGAGTTTGTTGTCAAACTCCTCCTTGTGTGCATTAGTCTTATCCTTGCTACTTGCCCTCTTGGGTTGTTGGTGATTGACACTGGCCAAGTGATGAATATAGCTCAACTAATGCGATAAGACTTATAAGCTAGACTTCTTATCAAGAACTTACACAAACTAAACATTAAAGTGTATGAAAATATAATATATATATATATAGAATATAGGCCTTATGACATTGTACAATATTAAAAAAAAATATTACAATGAAGTGCAAAAATTGAGAGAAGGAAGAGTGAAAAAAATACTACAAGTTAGGGGGGAAACAGAGAGGGGGGGGGGGGAGGTTCCTCTCTTGCTTGAACTCTAAGATCTCTAACTGGCCTATTCATGTTCCTAACTGGCCTATTCAAGCCTCCAACTGGCCTATTCAGGCCTCTTTTTCTTGGTGAGGATAAAGTACTTTATAGGCCACTTTTCGACGAGAAACTTCTATTCCTCTGAGCGTGTCAGCACTGACTCTGAACTTGTGAAGTCACATCATTCCAACTACTATTCTTGTTTTCTAGTGAGCTTTCGTCACGTGATGACATGTTTCCTCACTGGGGTTGTTAATTGCCAAGCAGGTCTCTATCGTGTAGCCTCTACACAAGATGTCCTTAGTAGTTTGCTCCTTTCTTCTTTTTCACTTATCTCGCGTTTAGATATGATAATCCTGTTAGATTTGATTATCTTCTTATGCGTTTTAACCTCATTATTCTAATAAAAAAGGCTATAATAATGAGTGTTTATATGCGTTCACACCTCCGAACTTAGAATAATGTTTGTCCTCATGCATTACTTCATATCATGATTGTCCTCAAGTAGCATTCCTCTTTGAAGACTCACCTTCCCCTCTTACGTTTCTACACTTCTCAAAAGGTGAGCAAATTTTATTCTTTATTTAGGGATTACCCTCATCTCGTACTTCTTGCTATGGAAATATTTCTAAGTTTGAAATGCGGCAAGCTTAATACTCAAAATACCCTTGTTCATTCCCCACAGTAAATCTTATTTCCAGCTTCAGAAATGGCTAAATTTTTTTAGAAATTTTGAATCCTTCTAAATTAGCGAAAGAATGCTTTTTATTATATTTACATTAAATTTGTCGTTGAGTGAAAAATCATAGGTACTCCATCAATCCATTTCTCTTCTCAACTATAACTCTTATCGCCTTTTATTATTCAACTCTCTAAATTTTTACTTTTGAAGCTTTGCCTCTTTATTTTTACGAGAGGAGGCATCATAGGAGTTTATATTTTAATTAAATCAACGGATACTGCATCTTTGAAGATTTTTCACTTTTGGCTAAGTTTCAACTTTGGTTAAAACGCCTTATTTTCGTAAGTCTTAAGTGGTTTTCATAAAGTTTCAAGAGTTTTAGCACAGATCTTGCACACTCATAAATTTAGAGGTTAGCGAAGGCCTCATTATTAAGAGTGAATGATAAGATTAGTCTTGAAAAAGTTCTTCAAAAGTGGTTTGATATAGAGCTTGCTTGCCTAGTAAACTATAGAAATATTTTCTAAGTAAGGTTCTTTAACAAGTTAAACGCATGAATAGCAAATGAAACTTTATTTCACGTACTTTATTTCATTGAAGTACTATTGAATCATAAAGGAAAATTAGAGTGCTACAAAGTTGTGACTCATATTGTCAAGAACATAGATATAGAGAAATATACAACAATCTATGATACTTAGCAAATCTTGTTTAATAATTCAACGACAAAGGAGGTTTCTGTGGATATGGTTCTGATGGAGTTATTCTCATTTTTGCTACCAAGTCATGTCGCTTCATTAGATTCGTTAAGGTTTGAAGTAGGCGATTAAGGATTGTTTGGAAGAGTTGTAGGGGGTGGAGTGTTGGTGATTTGGAGCTTCAAGGAGTTTAAGGGATCTGTCCTTAGAGGGCTTTTCTTATAATGTAAAGGTCAAGGCAGTGGGTATGCGACAAGATGTCATTGGATTCCATAGCCTTAAAGGGTTGTCTTCTCTTCGATTTTACGATTTCCTCCTTTTCTTGTTTGTATCCTTATCACCATTTTTATTGAGCGTTGTATGAATGGTGATGAGGTCCCAATTTTCATTTTCGCCTTTCCTTTACTTTTGCTCGAGAGAGCATTTTTTAATATACTTGTCCTCCCTCCTTCTTGTGATTGGGCACTTTCTCCTTCGACAAAGTATTTCTGTTACTTCCTTCCCCAAACTCATCGGCCGCGTCCTCCTCCACTTTTGTCTCCCACTTTATCTTTTCACTTCTTCTTTCAAGGACCCAAATTTCTTCCTTTGATTTTGCATGGGTCCCTGTAGCTAACCCTTTAAAGTCAGCAACAGACGGGGAACTACACTCCATTGGAAGCTCAATATCTCCCTTCCTTGCCTGGTTGTTTTGCATCTTGTTTCTTCTTCTTCTCTTCTTTTCATTAGATTTTATTTCATTCATGTCTATCTTTTCATTTTCTTCTGCTTCTTCCCTTACATTTCCTTTCATTCCTTTAGTTTCTCCCTCGACCTTTTCTAACCTCTCTCGCCTTCCTCCAAATTATGTAACTTGTCATATATTGTGGTGAGAAGGTGTGGCTCTTAGTACTCAAAATATGGTGGCCTTATGAGGAATTTTGTAAAGGAAGCATTTCTTGGTGAAAGATAAGAGGAATACCATGATGAACTTGGAAGAAGAATTTTTGGAATGGCAATACTTTGAAGGATATAACAATGTAGGGATTCGTGACTTGTTGCTTGGCTAAATGCTAAGACTTAGAGTTTTGAAAAGTTTAAATAGGCATTCTTAACTAGGGTTAAAGGTATGGTTACCGGGCCATTAAGGTCTTATCAAATTAAGTGTGGCTTGATAAACCTGATAGATTACTCTTAGCTCGAGGTATGGTGCATTCATTTCTTCTTGGAAGTTTAAGAAAATTAAGATTTGACCAGACGATTCGTACTTCTTAAGAATCCTAACGCTTCCCAATGAAACTTAACCAATCTAATCGTACAAGAAGGTCAGAATACCTAACGCGTTTGCGTCACATTTTTTCATAAACTAACTTTTACGCATGTATCCTCTATGGTGGACCTATAGCTTCATGATATATCGTGCAATTGTTGGGATTTATGTCTTAAAACTCGTAGATTGTAAATATAATCCATTGAACGTCATTAATAAAGTGTTATTATTGTAATAATTGTTATTGATT
>JBBPDI010104488.1:0-10265 GCA_037974545.1 Cucumis variabilis
AGACCATTTAGGCTATGACTCAAACTTGATCCACTTTTATGTTTGTACATAAAGTTCAAGTCTACATTATAGCCTCGAAACATTAATTTATTGGCTTTCAGATTATAGTATCAATAAGACGATTTTATTTAATAGAATTTTGAATACAAATTACGAGTTTTAGGACATAAATTTCAACAAGTTGGAATCCCAACCAACACATTTTCATTTTTTTTCTTTAATTTTCAATGGCAAATTCGTAATTATTTGCTAAATTTTCAAAATTTCTCCAATTTTCCATATTTTTTAGTGGGAATGGGCTAAATTTTAATTTTCAAAATTAAACTTTTTTCATCTTTGACCTTTTTCATTAATTTTGGGCCCATTTGCTATAATTCTTCAATTTTTCCTATAAATACCCATGGTAACTCCTAATTTCACAATAGAATTCAATTCAATTCACTATTCCCTCCAAAATCAATCACAATTTCTCTCTAATTCTAAATTCTTTACCCTCATTTTGTAATTTTTGAATCTTCAACAAATTTTCCAGAATTATTGAAGATGCAAGGCTTATTTTTTGAGGTAATTTGGGCTTAAGTGATTTTAATTTTTTAGAATTTCATTACTTTGACTTTTTTATTGTAATTAGGGTTTGATTAATCTTCAATCTTGATATAATTTTTGTTGAAATCATCAATCATTTGTATCAAGAATTACATCTTTGATTCAATTTCATTAATTCTTGTAATTTTGATTCTTGATCTTTAATTTTTTTATTCAATCTTTGTAAGCAATTTACCTTAAGTATATCAATTAATGCAAGATTAATTGAATTACTTGTTTCTACACAAAAATTCTCTTAAATCTTGATTGTATCTTTCTCATTCTTGAAATTGTTTGATGTCTTATGAATTTCAATTGTTCTTAAGTCAATTCATGGAAATTAAATGCATTCTTTTTTAGTGCACAAATTAATTCCCATTTAATTCCTTGAATGCAATATTATGAATGATCTTGTAATCTTCTTTAAAGAATAATTAGGGGTTTAGTTAGGATTGCAATAATTAAACAAATCTCCCATGAAATTCATCTCTTTTCTTGAATTTTGATTTAAAATTTCTCCAAGATCAAGCAATTTGATCTTGTAAGAAATCTTGAATAAAAAATCCCCTCTTAATTATGCATGACTCAATTTCCTTTACTTTCTTTGATTCAATAATAAGATTGGATCCATGCCTAAACTCATTCCTCACTTCTTTTCTTGGAATTCAATCTTTAATATCTCTTTTTGTGAATTGTATTGCAACTAAATTCCTCTTTTCATTCTCCCTTATAATTTTCTCAAAATTCTATTCAATACTTTTCTTTTCTTTTTGTTACTATTCTCATTCTTTTCAAGCATTATATTTAAGAAAACATCTATCCTACACTCTCTTGGGTTCAACACCCTTGCTTGCACCTATCTACTGTAAAAGTCAATGGTAAACTACAAATAAATTTTAGTCAAGACAGTTTAGGTAAGTATCCTTCGCAACCACTTTAATTTCCCAACATAAATGTGTTGATAACGACCTTGGTTATATAGTTTGGATAGTTCTTTACTTTTTGCATATCAATTTTGATCTTGTCACACTCTCACTTGTACAAATCAAAGGATAATCCTTTGCGAACAGGAGTTCATAATACACTCAGAATTAAGACTAAGTTACCTAGGTCATCCTAATGAAATAGAAACCTAACTAGTTAACGGAGTTACATCTAGTGTGGTTACTATTTCATGATCCGGTCTTATGCAAATTCATTGCATAGGATACCCTCACTCGCATGTCATTGATAACGCATAGAAATGTTTGTTATTATAGTTATTTTTATTAGAATAATAAGGTCAAAACGAATAAGAAGATGATCAGAATGTGTGACTCGTGTTGTAAATTCATAAATATTTAGAAATACAACTTACATAAGTGTCATACCTGTTTTTACGTGATTATTATGTTTAAACGCATGATAAGTGGGACAAGAAGAAAGGAGCAAATGACACAGGACATATCACACAAAGGCTATGTGATGGGAACTAGCTTGGTGATTAACAACCCCAGACAAGGGACCACAACATCACGCGATGAAAGCTCACTAGAAGACAAGGATGGTAGTTGGAATTATGTGACTTCACAGGGCCAGATGTCAGCTCTGACACACTCAGAAGTATAGAAGTTTCGCATCAAAAAGCAACCTATACAAGTACTTCGTCCTCACCATTAGAGGCCTTCATAGGCCCGTTTAGAGAGCTTGTAGCTGGGATAGAAAAGAAGAAGGCTACTCCTTCAGATCTCCTAACTTGTAACATTGTTCCATACACCTGTCCTCTATTTAAGTTTACATTCTTTATATTGTTTGTTGCATATATTGTATATTGGCTTAAGGCATATTTCCTATTATTTCATTAAACACATATAACGTCTCAATCCAGCATCCCTATACTTTTCATTTGTTAGTATATTCATTGTAGCTTGGGTAGATGATAAGTTCTTGATAAGAAGAATTGCTTATAAGCTATATCGGATTAGTTGTGCTAATTACATCATTGGGCAAGCGTTAATAGCCAACTACACGAAAGGGAAAGTAGCTAAAACCTAATTAACATGAGCGAGAAAGATTTCCATCTCTCCTCACGAGGTTATTTCTAACATTTGCATCCCGAAAAAAGAGTAAGTGTGGACAGTTGTACTGAGAGGTAGCAATCCTTAATTGCAGAAGCCTATATGGGTTATAAGCAAATCCTTCTAGATTAACACACAAAATCATACTTAGTCATATGGATCTCCCAAAGTGACCATGTGTGACATATAATGACTTCTAGAGAAGCACACCTGGATCATAGATATGGTTTAGTGAGTTACATCGTATTAAGCTTATCACATTACTTAGTTGTACGATAATACATAGACATTCCTTCATCCATTTCTTTGAGACAAGTTAGTTTGCATCATCACACTTTCTTTTAAACCTCGCTTTACAGACTGTCGTTGTGTAGTTAGCAAATCTTACATTTGTTATTCTTTAAATTCATTAAATTCGCCTAAATGATAAGTGAATCCTAGAACTAACATATGTAAACAATTCCCTGTGCTCAACCCTGGATCACCCAAGTAAACTGCTATTTCGCTTGCACTTCGACAAGCAGTAAGAAAACTTGTACTCAATGAGGACTTATGCATCATGCGATGAAGAGGCACATAATGAGCATCTTACATGCTATGATCATAATCCGTGACTCATTGCCTAACTTAGTGACGTATTGCAAGTGCGCTATACACACTCAAAATTATTGGTCCAAACACAAACCAACCAAGTTTTTGGCGTCGTCAGGAAATTTCTTTACAGATGTTAGAGTAGAGTCTTACATCATATTTTGGCAAAGCATTTGATTTTGGTGAATCACGCAATTAGGCAAAAATCACGAGAAGAGGTTCAAGGTACTAGAGTAATCTGTGATTGCTTGAACCAACCCCAAGATCATTGTAGCTTTTAGATGATAACATAGGTAATTCTCAATGGATGCAATTAGTGGCAAATGAAAATGAGAATTTTTATAAAGTCATCACGAGAAGTGTCCTCATGAAAAAGTAACTCATTAGATCATTGTGTTTGTATCGAATACAAAGTGAGTCGTATCCATAGTGTTACCAGGATAAGGTACCCAATCTTATCCCTATACTATAAACCTTTTAAGCTAATCTTGAACATTAATTCCTATATGTCTCTACATACTATTCAAGACTCATCAAACAGCTTAGGATGTTAGTTTATTAGATTTGGGTTATTAAGACAAAACTAATAATATAATCAATAACATTTATTGATAATAACACTTTATTCATAATGGTCAATAAATTATATTTACAATCTACGAGTTTTAGGACATAAATCCCAACAAACTCCCACTTGGACTAAAACTCTAGTGTCTATGGGATGCATATAATAAAGTAATCCTCAAACATTGAAAATGGTAAAATGTACAAGTACATTACATAAAACGTATATATACAAATACAATAAACTAGGGCATCCTCATACCTATTACACATCTTCCACTTGCATTAGATTACTGAATGTACATATCTCAGAGACCTAGACTTTATAGTTGACCCTTGAACACTTTAGCCATGAGAGTCTTCGTAAATGGATCAGCAATGTTGTGCTCCAAAGGGATCTTGGTGACGATCACATCACGTCATTGAACAATCTCTCATATTAAATGATACTTCCTCTCTATGTGTTTTCCTCGTTTGTGGCTGTGAGGTTCCTTAGAATTGGCTACTGCCTCACTATTATCACAATATAAAGTGATGGGGATGTTCATGTTTAGAATAACTTTCAAATCATGCAGAAACTTCTTGAGCTAAATTGCTTCTTTTGCTACTTCACAAGCAGCGACATACTCAACCTCCATAGTAGAGTCTGCAATGCATTCTTGCTTGATGGTACGTCGTACCACAGCTCCCCCATTTAGGGTGAACACTAATTCCAATGTGGATTTCCTAGAATCCTTATTGGTTTGGAAATTAGAGTCAGTGTAAGATCAAATCCTTAGCTCCATAGACAAGCATGTAGTCTCTCATTCTCTTCAGATACTTAAGTATAATTTTAACCAACGTCCAATGGTCTAACCTGGGTTGGACTGATATCTACTGACTATTTCCACTATAAAATAAAAGTTTGACCTTATGCAGAGCATATCATTCATTAAGTTGTTCACAGCTAAGGCATAGGAAATACGTCTCATATCCTCAACTTCTTGAGTTGTCTTAGGACACTGTTCCTTAGACAAGTGAATCCTATGTCCGAAAGGTAATAAATCCTTCTTAGAGTTCTGCATTGAATATCAAACCAACATTTTATCTATATAGGTGACCTGAGATAGTTCTGCTGTTTTGTTCTTACGATCCCTTATAATTTGAATCCTAACATATTGTGCATCTCCCAAATCTTTCATTTGGAATTGGGTTGCTAGCCAAGTTTTAACTTCAATTAGGTATTCTACATCATTTCCAATGAGAAGGTTATCGTCCACATAAAGTACTAAGAAAGCTACTTTATCTTTGTTGATTTTCTTATATACACAAGGTTTATCAACGTTTTGATCAAAATCGTAAGATTTGATCTCAGAATCAAATCTAATGTTCTAAGATATAGATGCTTGTTTCAATCCATAAATGGATTGATTCATCTTGCAAACTTTTTATTCCTAACCTTGGGTTATGTACCCCTCGGGCTGAGACATAAACATACTCTCTTCAAGACTGCCATTTATAAAAGCAGTCTTGATATCCATTTTCCATATTTCTTAATCATAAAAAGTTACTATAGACAAAAGAATCCTTATAGACTTTAATATAGCAACAAAGGGAAAAGTTTCCTCATAGTCAACCCCTTCCCTTTGGGTATACCATTTTGCTACAAGTCTAGCTTTGAAGGTTTGTACCTTCCCAGCTGAATCTCCTTTTCTCTTATAGATCCATTTGCACCCAGGTTTCACCTCTTCAGGTAGATTTACAAGCTCCCATACTGAATTGAAATACATAGACTCTATTTTAAGGTCCATGGTTTTGACCCATTTGTCTTTGTCTACATCATTCATTGCCTGTTTATTGGACAATGGATCCTTAATACCATCATCTAGTATGACAACCTGAATTTTAGTTAAACCCACGTAACAATTAGGTTATGATACAATTATTCCACTACGTCGAGGCATTCTATACGATTGAGAAGGATGAGACTGACCGGATGTGTTAGTTTCATCAATTTTTGATCCTACCAGCTTCATCAACAACCCTTGTTGATTCATCAGAAACTTCACTTAAAATACTAATTTGCTTTGTGGTTTATAATCTCTCATGTGGTCTTCTTCCAAGAAAGTAGCATATATGGATACAAATACTCTGTTTTCTTGTGGATCGAAAAATAGACCACCTCTCATTTCTTTAGAATAACCAACAAATTGGCATAACCTTGAATGGGGTTCCAACTTCTTGAGATTTGTCACTAACACTTGTGCTGGACAACTTCAAATTTTGAAGTGACTTAAACTAGGTTTATGTCCTCTCCATAACTCAAAAGGTGTTTTAGAAACACTCTTCGAGGAAACATTGTTTAAGATATGAACTGCATTCTCTACTGTATGCTTCCAAAATGAGCTGGGTAATTGAGCATGACTCATCATTGAATGAACCATGTCTAACAAGGTTCTATTTCTCCTTTCAAATACACCATTTTGTCGAGGCGTACCATGTGTCGAGAGTTGAAATTGGATTTCATGTTCTATCATATAGTTTTGGAATCTCAAATCCATGTACTCTCCACCTAGAGCAAATCAAAGTATTTTAATCTTTTTACTTAATAGGCTTTCAACTTCAGCATTGTACTTCTTGAACTTTTCAAGAGCTTCGCACTTATGCCCTATTAAGTATAAATAATCATACCTTAAATAATCATCTATAAATGAAATGAAGTATTCAAAACCTCCTTTAGCTTTTACTTTAATTAGACCACAGAGGTCTGAATGTATAAGTTCTAGGGGCTCTTTGGCTCTATAACCTTTTCCAGTAAAAGGTCTTTTAGTCATATTTTCTTCAAGACGAGATTCATATGGAGGCAATGAATCATCTTCTAACTCATTTAGAAGTTCATTCTTGACCAATCTCCCAATTCTATCGAGAGTAATAAGACCTAATCCTAAGTGCCAAAGATCAGTATTATTATTAGAAGAAATTCGTTGCTTTTATTTTGAGTATTAGCAGTTTTAAACATCTCATGATTTAAAATTGCTTTTGCTTCATTAGGTCTTAATACATACAAGTTGTCTTCAAGCTTAATTAGCTAAACAAATATGTACGTTCTTAGAAATGAACGCTTCATTCAAAGAAAATGTTACATTATATAATTGTTCAATAAGACAAGAAATAGATATAAAATTCCTTTTAATTTTAGGAACTATGCACAAGTTTTCTAAAAACAAAAATCTATTTCTGAAAGACAACTTAACATTTCCCACTGCACAAGCAGAAATGACACCTCTCGTTTCAACCTTGGAGTCATCTCACCCTTTTCGAGCTACTTAAAGGAACTAGTTTCTTTTAAAGAAGAACAAACATGCTAGTGGCTCCTGAATTAAGTATCCAAACATGTTAGTCATTTTCCACTAAAAATGTTTCTAAGACAAGTAAATCATATTTACCTTCTTTTTTATTCTTTTTAAACACCTCTTAAAGGAAGTTCATGATCTAACGTGTAGTGACCATGGTCTCGTGTTTCTTGCTTAGTATGTCAGACATACTCGACAAGAGATAGATGCAGGCCTTGTCATTAGCCTTTGTCCAACGGTTATATGCATCCCTGATATTCTGAGATGCATTTTGAGTAGGGGAAGGAGGACACTCCTCCATTAAGACGAAGCGTAGATCATTATTAACTAGAATTATATTCAGGTTTGACTTTCACGTCGCATAATTTTCACCGATTAATTTTTCATTTTTAAGGAGTTGAATAATTGAAAAAGACATGTTGAAATATCAAACAATCGACTGTATTAGTTATCTTTGTCTTAACCCATTATACAAAATAATCCAATCAATTCAGCAAAAACAAGCAATCAAAGAACTCTAATCAAACAAATGATTTAGTTTTTGTAATGATACTTCAGAAGTTTAGAGCAACAGTCACCGAAGGGTGACCAACTACTCCTCTTCTGAATTGAGACAATCTTAGCTAATAACTAATATCAGAATAACTCATATTCCTATAGTTCTTAGCTACCGTTGTTCGATCAAGAATTCATTAACTAACTTAATTCTTTCCATAAGTGTGACCCTACCATTTTCAGATCCTAGAGTTACGCTTAAACAGGCTACTGAAAGGAAAGACAACTGTTGAAAATTAACCTAAGAAACTCTATCCATTTCTGGAGTTAGCATTGTTCCAACTTCTATAATCAAGCCCTTCAAAGGGATGGTCGCTCTAGAACGACATGCAGATAGATCATAAAAATCTCACGGTGCAACCTAATGGAGGATACCATAGGATACGTTGACACACGTCATTCTCTCACTTACTATGAACATTTTTTATTCACCTTGCTATTGATCCATACAAACACTTTCTTAAGGGAGACCGCTCCCAGGGCGACACGAACCTGAGTATGAATCTCATGTGTGAATTCTTAGGGACGTGAGAGCTAAAAATTGATATATCATATTATCATTTTTATTCCACTAAAATGTTCTATTAATTTAGGATTTGTTGTACTTGGCTAAATTTTGGCTAAATAAATCTAATTAAGTCTATTCTTATTATAACTCTTATAATAAAACTTAACTCTAAAGTTTCTAGGTATATTAAACCATTTAATTTACCCAGTGATATCTCATGCTTAATAGGAATAAAATTAATTCAACGTCGATTCTGGGTCAGTTCCCAGGTAGAAGATGTTCTATAAACCGTCAACTTAAGTACCTCCAACCTTAGACAGAACTTTACCAATAGAGTTCCCTTATAATCTTAAATCCTATTTGTCCTACTTAGTTTCATTAAACTAAAAATAAGACGTAATTATAATCCTATTAAAACTAATGTGATTTTAGGTCTATTTAATTTTAAACAATTTAAAATTAAATCAAATTAATCCTAAGATCCTATGTTTGATATATATATCAAAAAATTGCAACATGCTAAATATTATATTAATATAACAACTATATTAATCTATAGATGTAATATTAATCTATAGATGTAATATTAATATAACAACTATATATAACAATTGTATTAAAAAAATACATGAAAATCAATCAAGCATACACAAGACATTAATTTAAATATAACAAATTATATTTAATTAAGTAATGTCATGCATTATGCTTATCCAATTTGATATATTTAAAATATCAACATACTTTAAATAATTCATGAAATTCAAAATCATGCATTAAAACTATATATTATAACATTTATAATATATAAAAATGCACGAACATGCTTAATCTAAGATGGGATTTATCTAAATGACATTCATAAACCATTTAAATTGCAATTGAACCTCTAAAATTGATCCCTAGGATAAAATAAAGCAATAAATCACAATCATTATGGTTTAAAATATCCTAAAATTGCTTCCAAAGCTCCAAAATCACTCTCAAAATCTTTAAAAAGCTTCAAAATGACCCTAAAAACCTTGATCCGGTCCAAAATTGGAAGAATCGACCCAAAATCCAGTTGAACCGACCCAAAAACTGAATTAGAGCCACCAGATAAAGAAGCCACGCCAAGTCTCCCGTCAGCCCTTTGTTGCTGACGTCATCGTGGCGTCAGCCTCTCCCTCATGCACGCATTTTTTTTTCTTTTTCATCTCATTTTTCGTGTTATTCATAAATCCTCCCATTTGAGGCCTTCCGGTGGTCCATTTTAGGCGAATTTCGTATTGTTTTTCTTAGAAAAATGCCACAAATTCAAATTTTGACTCTAATTTACAAGATTTATAATTAAAAATGCCCCAAAACGCAGCGGTCTTTACATGATCATATAAAAAAATGTAAATCTATGGCCAAATTTTACGAAACATATTCAATTGCAAACTACATTCATAATGCAAAAAATTCTACCAAAAACCAATGTAAAATCTCAAAATTTCAATTAAAATTTGAGATGACTTTGATACCAATTGAAGGCATGAAAGCCCTATGACAGTAGAAGATTTTACAGAATCATTCCTCAATTTAATTTGAGAACCCCAATACCACTACATTAACAAAATAATATAGAAACAAATTTTCTTATTATAACTTAAAGGCTAAACATACTTTCTAATTATAGGTTAGAGGAAGAAAAACTTACTTGTTTGATGTCTCTGAATCTAAAAAAAAAATCTCTAAAATTTGGGGACACCATCCGTCGGAGACCTTCCTATCCTCTAAGATGAGATTGGTTTATGGAAACCAATTGAGATGAGAAAAATTTAGAGATTTTTTTAGAGAAACTCTTTTGCAGAAAAACAAAATTATTAGTTGAATTTTGGTTAAGAAAAACTGTTTTTCTTCTGCATATTTATAACTCTTTTTCCTTTATGGAGTAGGAAAGGGAGTATGAGAGAATTATGAGATTCTATTAATTTAAAAAAATATTAAATTAATAGAAATTTCAAATCAACTAATTAATCAATTAGTTAATAATTAATTAAATCATATTTAATTAATATTTCATTTAAATCTTATTTAATGAATATATCT
>JBBPDI010104514.1:0-10261 GCA_037974545.1 Cucumis variabilis
TTGAAATTTCTTCCCAACTTCCTCCGATCTCCTCCTCTATCTCCTTATTCATTTTCCAGCAACCACTTGAGAGAAAATTTTGAGAGAAAAAGGAAAGTAAAGGAACTTCCATAACTCAGTGTGAACGTTAAATTTGAGGGTGTTATTTAATTTTGCTTTATCACTTATGTAATTCATCATTCTCTATTTATATTCTTTCCAATTCAAGTATACATTTTGATGCATTTATCCTGCGTTCTACTTTATTTGTCACCAGCCTTAACTTTTACGTTTAAGTTTTTTAATTTTTCTTTGTCCCATGAGGATAGCTTCAATGATATAATCATGCAAGCTTAAGTTTTATTTGTCACTTAGACATCCAACTTGTTAAGAAAACCTAGATATATTGAAAATATTTATAGAAAAACTAAGTTCGCTAGGCGAGCAAACTTTACCTCAAACCTCTTTTGTAAGATTTTTCTAAGTAAATTTTATCATTTACTTTTCAGCAATAAGCTGGATCTTGTTGCATTCTAAATTTGGGGTTATGCGAGATCTGAGCTAAAGCTTTCAAAAAAAATTGAAAATCCCTTTCGAAGCGTTTTAAATAAGGTATTTTAACAAAATTAAAGTTAAAACCACTCAATAATAATAATAATAATAATAATAAATAAAATAAAACTCTTTTATTCATATTAAATTGAAATAAGAACTCCAAAGTTGTCACCTCCCAACAAAAAATAAGAAGCAAAACTTAAAAAATCTGAGAGTAAAATAAATAACTGGCATTAAGAGTTATAGTTGAGGAGAGAAACAAATTCATATAATACCAATGATTTTTCACTAAATGCCAAACACAAATAAGTAATAAAAAGTTTCTTCACCAAAAAGAAAACCAAAATTTTTCAAAATGAAGTTATTTCTAAAAATTGAAAATAAGATTTTTTTGGAAATGAACAATGATACTTTGAGACTTAAACTTGCCACGTTCTGTACTTGAAAATATTTTGATAGTTGGAAGTACGTGACTTGAGTGGAGCTGAATGTCAAGTAGAACTAGGATACATTATGAGAACTTTAGTGGATGCGAGAAGAAAGGTAAGTCTTAGGTGTGGAGTTATGTTTGGGGACAAACATTGTTTTAAATTTGGAGGTGACAGAGAGTATTATGTTATAGGTGTTGAGTTTACTCTACAACGACAATGTTGTCGATAGTGTTGACCATGCCCCATAAAGACAAGGACGTTGGAAGTACTAGGCATGGCCTACCACAACGTAGCTAGATGCGGAGTAGTTTATAAGAAGTCATACTAGTGTACTTAAATGAGATGCTTTGCTAATATTTCTTAGTATATTGATTTTCAAAGCATGTTTTATTTAAATTAGTAACTCACTGGAATTTAGCTCACATTTTTAAAATGTTTTTCACTTTTCAGATAAAGATCGTGATCCCAGAGGTCTGACGGCCTACTGCTACTAGTCTTCTTTCCAACTACAGATTTCTATTGTGGTATGTCATATACGCTGAACATGCATTTTGGTATTTATAAATTTGTGAGAGGTTTGGGTAGTAGTTAGAAGTATGTCTTGTGGTATGTTTAACCTTTGTCTTTGTTTAGTAATTGAGGGTTATGTTATATTACTCTGAGTTCTAAACCCTACTATAGTGTGTTATGTGTTGCACTATTATGTTAAGTTTGCATTTATGAGTATTGTATATGTTTTCTTTAGTCATTTTCAATGTTAGAGGTTAATAGCTAGGTAAGGTGTTGGTAAGTGTTGTTGAGAAAGAACAATATTTGATGGCTTCACTCTTTGGTAGGCCTAAAGAAGAGTAGGAGGGGTGTGACACGAACAATTGTCTTAAATGATTTTAATTCACATCCCATTAACTATATTATTCTAATTTTTAATTTAAAAAAAAATTAGGAGAATTTTTTTAAAAATTCGCCTAATTTTTTTAAAACAGTAGATTTTATAAAATATTTACAACCTATAGCAAATTCTATCACTGATAATCATTGATATACTATGGTGATAGAAGACTATCAGTCCAAAATTTTGTTATTTTTAAAAATGTCCCAAAAAATTATTTAAATTTACATATTAAAACTTTTAAAATTGAGAACTAAAGAAATATAAAAATCTAAATATTGAAAAATTATAATTCAAGATTAAATAGCAAAGTTAAGAAAATAATTTAAAAACAGAATATAATACGAATACAAAAATGGCCCAAAAAGAGTTTTAAGAAACATAATAAATAAAAATAAGGTTAATTTTGATAAATATAACAAATCGGTAAAATTATTACGGCTGGTAAAAAAAATGAAAAATCTCATGAAACTGGTAAATTTTTTTTAAATATTCTAGGTTTGCCCTTCTTTTTCATTGTCTTTCTTCTCTTCCTCTTCTGCTATTTTATTTTTCATCGTCTTTTTCTCTTTTTCTTCCGCAGTTTTTTTAAAAAAATCCTAAACTGTTATTTGGTTCAAGATCATGTACCAAATATAAGAAATCTAGTTTTTATTATTTTTTTTCAAACTGTTATTTGGTTGTTCCAAATATAAAAGATCATGAAAAAAAATTGTTGGGGTATTGGATAGCCAAATCTAAATTAAGATAAAAAAAAAATAGCCAAATCTAAATGATCTTGTACGAAGAATCATAAAAAATCGTTTAAAT
This sequence comes from Cucumis variabilis, assembly GCA_037974545.1. Classification (NCBI taxonomy): domain Eukaryota; kingdom Viridiplantae; phylum Streptophyta; class Magnoliopsida; order Cucurbitales; family Cucurbitaceae; genus Cucumis; species Cucumis variabilis. Next base: position 2,665 of record JBBPDI010104514.1, read on the forward strand.
TTGGGTAGCCAAATTTAATTAAATGATCAAATCCAAACGATCGTGTTCTAAATATAAACGGTCATGTACCAAATCTAAATGATCATTTTCCAAATAGAAACAATTGTGTACCAAAATATCTTGAAAAAATCGTTGAGATTTGGTTACAAAAATTTAAACGTCCAAATCTAAACTATCGTGCACCAACAAATATTAAAAAAAAAACTATTTAGATTTGGCTCCAAATCTAAACGATCATGTAGGAAAGAATAGCTAAATCTCAACGATCATTTTTCAAATATATTACGCTAGCTCGGATGCCAATTAATCACAGGACATTTTTGGTATATTCCATGATAGGCCTGTGAGCTTTTTCCATTTCGAAATTGTTCTATACTATATAAATATTTGGGCTTGCTGGGAATATATCAAATCAATATAAATTAATTAAGAATATAGGAAATGTTTAAAAGAATTTCAAATATGGAAAATTTTAATTACATTCCAAGGTAAAAGATGAAAATGCCCCTACAATAAGCCAGATACACTTTACGTGTCGTATTTTGATTTTAAACACAATTTCAGGCTTCGCTTCACGTTTTTCTTCCATCTTCCACTTTCTTCTCTTTTCTTCATATTCTGATTTGGTTTTGTGGTGTCAATGCTTTCGTTTTTGTCTTTGCTTCACGTTCTCCACTTTATGCCTTCCAGTTTCTTCGCTTTCAGTTTTCGGCTTCGCTCCAAGCTTTTCGCTTGAGTTTTCATTCTTTGCTCATTTTCGTTCTTCTGGTATTTTTGTTTTCCATTTGGTCGTAATATGTTTGAAATAGATTTGCTTCTTTTTTTTATTTGTTTGAATCGATTTCTTCATTTTTTGTTTGATTGTGTTGTGTTGTTACTTAGGGTTAAGGTCATTTGTGATATGCTTATATATCATTGACAGACTTGAGAGATGTTTAGTTTGTTTGTATTGGGATGGTAGTAGATAATTTAGTTTTATGTACATTTTTATGTGTTGTTGTTTAAAGTTCTATCAGTGATGTTTCTATCAACTTGAATATGTTTAACTTGTTTGTGTTGGAAAGTTAGTAGAAGCTCTAGTTTAAAGTGCATTTTTTTGTTTGATGTAGACTCATCACTGATTGATAGATTTGGAGGATGTTGAACTTGTTTTTTCGCATGCTAATCTGTTTGTTTGCGCTAAGGTGTGTTGGTAGATGTTTTAGTTTATGTGCATTTATTTATGTGATGTTTCTTAAACTATCAATGATACATTCTATCATTGATAGACTTGAAATATGTTTAGGGATATTAGTAGATACTTTAGTTTAATGTACATATTTTTTGTGATGTTGCTTAAAGGTATTTCAGTGATTGATTTCTATCACTAATATATTTGGAAGATGTTTAGATTGCTTGCATTATAATATATTTATAAACTCTAATTCAAGCTCTAGTCTAAAGTGCATTTTATGTGCGATGTAGCTTATGGTCTATTGGTGATACATTTCTATCACTGATTGGTAGATTTGAAGGATGTTGAACTTGTTTGTGTTGGGATGTTGAACTTGTTTCTTCGGCATGCTAATCTTTTTTCAGTTTGTGTGTTATTGTTATGGTCTATTAGTGATATGTTTCTGTCACTAATAGACTTGGAAGATGTTTAGATTGTTTTCATTATAATATATATTTATAAACTCTAATTCAACATTATCATTTCAGGTTGTTCAAGAAAAAAAATGAAAACGATGGAAATAGCAAAGGATGTTAAAAATGTTAGGCTGAAGAGACAACTTAACCGATTAAAGAAAATGTTGGATAATTCATAAGACTAGAATATTGCGAGACTGATTGATTTGTCCTTAGTTTTGATTTGTAACTCTCTCATTGAGTAAATCGATATAGTAGTATTAGTCTTACAAATATTTCATAACATAAAATATCAATGATAGAGTTCATATTTTATTTGACTTTGTTCAATTGATATAGAAAAGTTTTTGACCACAGATTAAATATTGCAAACTGCCTGATCTTTAATGGATGTTGAAGTTTATTAATGATGGACCATAATGGTGAAAAAGACTTCACATTGACGTTAACTCTTCATATTTAGTTGACTTTACCATATTAATAAAGAAAAATGTTGGATTAGTATAGGTTGAATAATCATTGCAAGTTATTTGCTTTCGTGTTTCCATTAAGAAATTAGAATGATACATGTTGAATCATTGCAAATTAGTATTAATGAGTGCATTTTATTGAGAAAAAGTTTTGTTAATATACATGTTGAAGTCTATCATTGATAGAAGTTATCAACGATAAACTTTATAGTAAAGTTTATAACCGATAGAAACTATCGGCTATAAATTAAGCTTCATTATGAAATTACTTCATATTACTACTTTACAATAAAATAACTACTACATTACTTCATATTAATACTTTACAATAATGTAACTACTGCTAACAAAAAAATGTTCTCTATCTTCAAGCAGAATGATTCTTATCAACAATGTAATGTCACATCATTTTGTGACCAGTACGACGACAATGACTACATTTTGATGACTTTTCTTCTCATTAAATCATTTTGTTTGTTTTAGCGGTCCTTCTGCTTGACGCTTGCAAAATAGAGTAGTGTTACACTTGTAACATTTATTAATCATAATTCTAAATTACTGCAAAAAAAAAAAAGATGTATACAGTTTATCATCCCAGTGTTACACTCATAGCATTGATAGAAGATAAAGTCTATAATTGATTGACTAATATCATGATGGATTAGGATACGAGTTTATCAATGATAGACTAAGATACGAGCCTATCATTGATAAACTACTGTCAGTGATGGACTAAGATACGAGTCTATCATTGATAGACTACTATCAGTGATAACTTAGGATATTAGTGATGCACTAGGATACAAATCTATCAATGATAGACTAATATCACTATACTCATATTAACTAATCTAAGTAATAGTCTATTAGTGATAACTTGTATTCATCAATATTTTTAGAAAAAAAAACTCAATTTTTTTAAACCGAAAAACATAAAAAGGGATAGAAAAATTCAAAATATGCTGAATTTCTACCAATCCCCAAACTAATGAAGTCCAATACAAGTGAAATCAACCACATTTTTTAACATAAAAATACTAGTAAAATCATCTAATTGAATTGAACAAAATTAACCTACAGTGATGAAATTAAATCCAACTGTAAAAATTAGATGAAGTTAAAATTTTAGGGAAGAATCAGATATGAAAACAAATATTAAATTGAGATGAAAGAAAATCGCAGAGAATGAAGAAATGATCTTAGCGTAGGAGAAATCACATAGAAGATGGAAAAGAAACAACAATCAAGATGAAGAAGGGAGCAAACGATGGTGAAGATGGAGAAGGGAGAAAATGATGGTGAAGATGAAGAATGGAGAAAATCGTGGAGAGTATGGAGAAGGAGAAACTCGTGCAGAAGGAGAGAAAATCGTGGAGAAATGGAGTTTCCTTTTAAAACAAGGGCAATTTTGAAATATTTTTAAAAAGAATACAAAATTTGCAAATTGTTTATAAAATTACTATATACTTAATATTTTATGCCAAAAAGGTTATGCATTATAAAATCTCTAAATATTTTGCTGCAGTCTTATATTTTTAAAAAGACCCCTAAAAATAAAATAATTATAATCATGGTTAATTTTCATGAAATATAACAAAACATAAAAATATTTACTGTCCGTATAACAAAATAAAAAGCCTATGAACCCGATCTTCTTTTTCAAATATTCTAAGTTTGCCCTTGTCGCTTTTGAATTTTGTTTAGCGTTGATTCCTTCCTTCCTTTTTTCTGCAATTTTTCTTTTATATTTGTTTGAAATCATGATCATTGTTCTACGATTATTATTATTATTATTATTATTATTTCCATTATACTTCTGCTATTATTATCTTTGTTTTCAATCAATCATCAATCTTGTATTGTTTTTTTTTTTTGTAATGTGTCGTGGACAAAGATGAAGTACATGATTGTATTTCATAGGACTTTTTAAAATCATCGTTTATCATGAACTACTTGATCGTGTATCATGAACTACACGATCATGTATCATAAACTATACTGTCGTGTATCATAAACTACATGGTCGTGTATCATGATTTACACGATCGTTTACTAGGAATTTTCAAAACCATCGTTTATCATGAACTACTTGATCGTGTATCATGAACTACTTGATCATGTATCATGAACTACACGATCGTGTATCATAAACTACACGATCATGTATCATTATCTACACGATCATTACGTTTACTAGGGCTTTTTCAAAACTATCGTTTACCATGAACTAACAATATCGTGTATCATGAACTACGCAATCGTGTATAATTTCCTACAAGATCGTGTATCATTATGGTTTAGAAGAAGAATTACATGCATGTGTGATCGGTGTTGATACTACCTACACGATTGTGTATCATTTCTTACATGATCGTTTATCATTTCCTACATCGATCGCGCTACACGATTCCGTATCATTTTCTATACACGATCGTGTATCATGATCGTTTAGAAGAAGAATTACATGTGCACATGGTTGATTAATCACGTGTTGACAACGTGACTTTTTGGTATTTAATATTGTGGGTCTATAGGCTTTTTTTCATTTTCAAAATTGGTCTATACAGTGTAAATATTTTATTAGTTTGTTATATTTTTTAGAAAAACATCTACAATAATCAACAACCAAAGAAATAAATATAATATAAAAAGGTTAATTTACATATATAGAACAAAATGCAAAAAAAAAAATTGATGGACTGTATAACAAAAAAACAAATGCCTATGAAGCCACCACCATTGTTTTTTTCACAAATTTCAGTTTTGCTCTTGGTGGTTTTGAATTTTCCTTGACGAGTATTGAATTACTGCGCATCTTTTTCATATTCCTATTTCTTATTCACGATTTCTTCATCTCCTATTCAAGAATTTCTTCATTCTTTGCCATCTCTCATCTTTTTTTTTTTCACTACATGATCGTGTACCAAAATCTAAATGATCAGTCGCCTATCTAAGATAGATAGAGATATATCACTATCACGTCCTAGAGAGATAAGTGATAGATCTAAACGATTGTTTACCAAGATAGTTTATCTAGATCTCAATGATCGTGTACCAATATCTAAACAATCTTGGTACAAGATCATGTACCAAGATCATTTAGATTTTGTACAAAGATCGTGTACCAAGACCAGTTTGATTTTGTACAAGATTGTTTATCCCAAATAGACCACTATCATTGTCAATCCTAGATAGATAACTGATAAATTTAAATGATCGTTTACCAAAATCTAAACGATCGCGTATCAATATCTAAACAATCTTTTAGACTATATTATATAATCGATTAAATAAAAAGTTTTTTAGTTTTTTTTTTTTGCACGTGTGTGGTTGATTATTAATTGTAGGGTATTTTTGTTATTTCATGTTGTGGTCTCGTGGGTTTTTTACTTTTTCAAAATTATTCTATACGTTGTTTTTACATTTGTTATAGTTTTTAAAAAACCTCATATAAAAATGAAAAGTAAGAAAATTTCAATCATGGCACTAGAACCCACAACTAAAAGATGGAAATGGATGAGCCCTTACACTAGTAGAGCCAAGTAGCCAACCATAAGATTTGTGAAAATTGTTTCCTGTAGTTTCTCAAATTTGGTTTATTTTTTTCTATCGTTTCTCAACATTTAGAGACAAGAAACGGGAAAACTATTAAATAAGTTCAATTTAATTTCCATAATCAAAGTTCAATTTCAACTAAAAATTAACACCTTAGAGCGTTTAAAAACACATACCAGAAAGTGTGCTGATTCTATTTCCTCTAAACACTCCACTGACAAAAGCATAAAAATAAGCAAAATATAAAGATCCAAAGATCAAACCAGAAGTACAGCAGGCAACCATCAAGATTTTAGGAGATTTTACGACTTTAGCACTTACCTAAACGTCGCCAAAACGTCAACAGTCTTACTGGCCAGCCAGAAAGTTGGTACACCTCAATAATCCACAATCCAAAATTCTGAATCACTGAGGTAGCATAATTTAGGCCCAAATTGTAATGGATAAAACTCATATAGTTCATACTGTCGATTCAAAATGATCAGATGGAGAAATTCTATTATGGATGTGATCTGAAGGAGCGACAGCACTGGATGCTGAAGAAGTGGCATTGTGGGTTGAGAGCTGAGACAGCGGCCCTAGACGAACGGAGGTGGTTGTTAAAATAACTTGAGAATAGGTCTATTCGTTAGCTTCAGCAAGCAAGTTGATAGTACAAGTTATTTTGTTAGTCTCTCTCGTGTAAACTCGGGTATTTATACCCTCTGTCAATATACAGAAAAGTTAAGTATTGCATTACAGTAAGCTATTCTCATTATTGTTTGCTCTGAATGTATTGTTTTCTAAGTGTGGTTGACGACAAGGTACGTGAAGCAGATAATTGGTGGATGATGGAAAGGCCGCTGGTGACTGACGTTGGCGACAGGTTGAGGAAGTGATTGTTCTTTTGTTTTCTATATACCAAGAAGAGAAAACTGTCAGAATGACAAAATAATGGATAACAAACTCAAAAATAGTAAATCTAAAAAATAATTTGATTTATAGTAAAACTGCGTGATGTAGACATTTTTTTATTTTTTTTCATTTCAGCCAATTTTATCCATGTATAGAGAAAAATTCTTATGCAACAGATATAGTGTATTTGTGTAAAAGTTAAAATGATGGAATATAACCCACAATCACGGATACAGTGTATTTACAAATCATATAATTTTTGTAAAAATATTGAGTAAATCTTTATTTTCGAAATGAATCTGATTGAATCAACATCCCTAGATTTATGTTTGCAATTTATACAAGATTTTTGTATTTGTAGGTTTCAAATCAAGTAATTAACCATTTATTTAGTTAATTGTATCTTACCTCTATAATTATGATGGAGTTAATGTATATATGGTTATACTAAGAAAATTTTGATATGCCCCTATAATCGTGCTACTTAATTGATTTTTCCAAACTTTTCATATTTCTAATAACAATTTATTTAACATAATAATTGTTGGGATTGATACCCTAAATCTTGTGGTCTTGTAGTTTGTAATTGTGTATATTATACAAACATTTTATTTATCTAATAAAATAATGTGTGTTATTTTATTTGACATTTAGTTGCATTAACCCACAAAACCAATAAACTAACATCCTAGGTTATCTTCTGTAACCTAAACATGTATGTGGAGACATACAAGTGAATCATGTTTAAATGATAACCTAAATGGTCTATAGTAGATGGATAAGGTTGGATACCTTATCCTGGTGACACTACGAATACGGTCTGTTTTGTAGTTCTTACAATTGTTCTAAAGTGCTATAAATGATTTGATCCTAATTATTCATGTTGAGACATTAGAGCAGGGGTATTCTATACAAAGATTTTGTATAAGATTGGACCATGACATGAATAGTCTCTCTTATTAACACCGTTATTAGTTGAGACTACATTTCACCAAGATGACCATAGATGACTTGACCTGAATCCTGAGTGAGTTGTGAACTCCTGCCTA
>JBBPDI010104525.1:0-10260 GCA_037974545.1 Cucumis variabilis
AACTAATACATATGATATAAGTACATCATAACATTGATATACAAACCTAATACAAAGTAAAACCAAAACAAAACCAACGTAAAAAATAAAAAAAATCCTTTAAATCATATTTAATTCAAAATACACATCGAAGAAAGTAGAGAAAAATAAAAAACAAAGTTAAATTACTTCTATCAACTACCATTATATTTCATATGACAAATAATGTACCATTAATATTCTAAAATCAAGATTAAGACTGGAAGAACAAATCAATTTTTTCGTATAAGAAAAGATGATTAGAGCCTTAAAAATTGGAAGAAGAAATACGTAAGTTATTGAACAAACAAATTGTTTTTTCCATAAGAGAAAGAATGATTAGGACCTTAAAATGTGGGATAAGAAATAATGGATGATTAGGACATTAAAAAGAAAAAATAAATAAGTTATTGAAAAGTAGTTTGAGAATAATAGTAAATTTAAGATGGAGAGTATTTTAAAAAATGAGAATTTTGCCATATTTGCAAAATTCTAAAACAATGTAATGTACTATATTTATTATATTATATTCTTAGAAGGCTACCCATAGATTTATATGCATACTTTACTACCATATCTCATATGTTTTCCATCTTTAATTTATTTTTGTGCGGTAAAAAGAGGTATGATATGATTTTCTTTTCAAAATTTGATGCACTGATTTTTGAAAATGAGAAAAGGGGCATTTAGAAAGCGTTCCAATGGTTAACTTCATTTTCTAATTTGACCATAATAGTTCTTACATAAATTCAGTGCGAGTCGTCAATTGAATACAAATTATTTCCACCATTGAATAGGGTGCAACGTAATTCAAATTTTTTTTTTGTTTTTGTTTTTTTTTTTTTTTGAGAAAAAAGGTTGTATCGTATTAAAAATTAAAGTTTAATTGTAAGTCAAATATTGCATTATTAAGAAAAACAAATATAGCACAATCAATTTGAATATTGATAAAAATTGAGAAAAATCATTTTAAATAATAAAACTTTTGAAAATATTTACAAATATAGTAAAATATCTTTATCTATATGTGATAGACCACAATAGATCAAGATAGACTAGTATTTGTGTCTATCATGATACAAATATACATACAATAGTTTGTTTTGATCTATCACAATTTATGGTAAATAGTATGTGATAATTTGCTATATTTTGTAAGTATTTTTGTTTATTTTGTTATATTTAAAAATAATCAAAATATTAACATTTATGTTATAAAATAAAAAATAAAGAAGCCAAATAAAAACAATGAAACAATACAAAAGAAGAAAATGGAGAAGAGAAGAAGTAGAAAACAATTGAACTTAATTGTGGTGTGTGTTACAAAGGCACCATACACGACACACCTCTATTTATGGTACATGTCATGATATGGGTTACACTATGAAATTGAATGGGAGGAAAGTTACAACATGAAATTGAGGGAGAGTTATAGGAAGATTGGTAACCTATTATAGGTTATGGATATCTTTATAATTATATTTACAATACTCCCCCTTAGATATCCATATTATGTAAAATAAATGACTCATTAAAACCTTACTCGAAAAAAAAAATCGATGGGAAAAAACCTAGTGAAGGAAAAAAGTACATCATTTTTATACATTAATAACTGCCTCATTAAAAACCTTTTTACGAAAATCCAATGGAAAAAATCATAGTCAAGGAAAAAAGAGTGCAATATTTTTATTCCTTGAGGTCAATATTTCTATTCCCCTTATGAATACATCACTTGAGTTCTCTGAGTGGTCGCATTCTAATGTTGTGCCAGCTTTTCAAATGTTGATGTGGGTAATAATTTTGTGAGTAAGTCCTCCAAGTTTTCCTTTGAAGAAATTTGTTGAACACTGATGTCATTATTCTCTTCAAGGTCATGTGTATAAAAGATTTTTGGTGAGATATGCTTTGTTCTATCTCCTTTGATTTGTGTTATACATGCAGTATTGCTCTCAAATAATATTGTTGGTAAATTTTTATTGAAAGACAAACCACATGTTTCTCGAATATGATGAGTCATTGACCTTAACCATACACATTCTCTACTAGCTTCATGAATTGCAAGAGTTTATGTATGATTCGATGAAGTGGCTGTAATGCTTTGCTTTACAGATTGCCAAGATATAGCAGTTCCTCCACATGTAAACATATTGTAACACCCCGAACTCTAAGATAATTGATTTTATTTAAATTGCTTTATTTTTTCTATTCTTTTATTTTTTTATTTTAAATTTTGTTGGGTGTTATTTTATTACTTTTAGCTTGGAAAAGAAATTTAATTAACGGGAAAGAAAAGAAGTGAAGGAAGAAAAACAAATTGGAAAGGTGGTAATAATAATAATAATAATAATAATAATAATAATAATATATTATTATTATTATTATTATTATTATTATTAATAATTCAAAAAACAAATAATCTTTCCCTTTCTTCTTCTTTGCATGTGACCCCCCCTTCTCTTTCTTTTCTCTTTTCCTTTCCTTTCTCCCCAGCCGCCACGCCCTCAACCCTCCCTTCTTTTCGTTCATCCTCCACCGTCAACTGTTGCACGCCGTCGTCTGCCCTGTCTTCGTGGAAGCCGAAGCGTCTGCCTCCTTTGAGTTTCTGCAGCCGCAGGACAGTGGGTGCGTTTCCATTCAGATCAGCGTCCTTTCGTGCAGTACCGCCATCATGTCACGTTTCCCCTACCACCATCGGCTTCTCCACCATGTTTCACGTCCGGTTGAGTCATCCACAGATTCGTGTCGTGGGTCTTCTTGCAAGCCATCCGTAAGGCAACCGCATGCGTGTTCGTCCTTCTAGCCGCAAATCGTCTATACTTGTCTCTACCCCTCACAATGTTGCCGTCGACGAGCATCTTACTCTAATCTGCTTTCGGCAAAAACGAATAAAACATCCATGTTGTGAGTTATGGTAAGACTGAATTTTTGTGGGATTCTTGGTTTCACACTGTAAAAATATTGAGTTGTTATGTTGGTTAACTGATTGGAATGATGTTTCTTGAAGGTGCAAATTGTGGACAGCACTTAAATCCTTGGAATTTCAAACAAGTTGGTTGGGTTCAACTCCCCACATTTTTGGTAAGTTGTAGAAGTTGTATAAAGAACAAATTGAGTGGATGAAATTGGTTGTGAAAGTGATCGGTTTCTAATTACCTATGTTTAGGTTGTTTGGCAAACTTAGGTCCAACCGAGGGGATTAGACTAAAGTTAAGGTAAAGGATTTTCTACTACTGGATTCACTTATAGATTTGGATTATGTTAACTGTATGTTTATCGATGAACTGGGTATGAATTTTGGATATGATATGTATATATATTGATGTAGACTTGATATTGAATGTATACTTGATTGACTGGAAATCTATATATATATTCATATGGGTGTAGATATGACAAAAATTGTAGATTTTGCTTGAATAAAGTGTGGATGTGAACTTATTGACTGTTGTTTAGACTGGGTGTAGGTGATAATAAAGTATGGCAGTGTACTGGTGACTGAGGGGTGTTATGATTATATAGCTTGTTTGACTGATGTGTTGATATGTTACTGACTGACATTGGGCTAAATGGTATAGGTGGACTGTTAGGATATTAAGTGAAAGGATTACATGTCGAGGTAGTTGAATTGTATTATGAATGACTGATAAGATGTTTAGAATGGATTGAGGGGAGAATTGTTAGTTTTTTCTATTGGGTAATATGCCTTGCAGGTGTCCTTCGGGATCACCACTTATTGTTCATCCTTCAGGAGCATTAGACTGATATGTGTTTTTGCAGAACACTAGATCGATTTATGTGTCCTTTAGGACCAAATAATTCTTCATTATCTTCTTGAGGTTGAAAGATATCATTTTTCACATCTAGTAATCAAACCATCATTGGAATGTTCAATGGATGTGCTTTGACCATATAGAATCTTTTATGTATATGTTGATTGATAAAAATTTGATCGACTAAATGCTAGGCTAAATCTTATTTTGCCAAGATCTGTCATCTCAAATTCCTCTTTTTAGATATTCTATTGTCTTTGAAAGCTCTTCAGAAGTTTCAACTATTTAATCATCAACATATACGGTTATATTAGTAAATCCTAACTATGTTTTTTTTAATAAAAACACATGGACAAATTGAATTATTTTGATATCATTTTTTAATAAATATTTACTTAAGCGATTGTACTACATTCATCCTGATTGTTTCAATTTGATTGAATATAATTCTCCAGAGTTTGAATTATATGATTTAGGTATCTTAATTCCTTTAGGGATTTTCATATAGAATTCCTTTTTCAAAGATCCCTAAGATGCACCTTAAGCTTTTCACAAAGCCAATAGAATGAACCATCCTAGGAAAGTTCAATGATTTAACTAGTCGAATTTCATTTGCTTTATGCTTTATTTCCAAGCTAAGACAAAACAATAAATCTCAAATTCTTTCGAGAGTAATTTTATTGCCTTTGAAATCTCTTCAAGAGTTTCTACTCAAATCATCAATAATATATAATAAAACTCAAATTGTGATTTCTTTTAAAAGCATGTGGATAAATAAGGGTTATTTTTATACCCTCGTATCAACAAAAATGTAATAAGATGATGATAATCGTCTTGAATATTTTATAACTCTCTTATTGTTGAATCATATGATTTTACAACCTTTAATCCTTCAGGGATAGAATTATTAATAGATTCATATAAGTATATAACAACTACATCCATAAGGTGTATGTTAAGCTTTTCATACACAGTAAGATATGTTAGATATTTAATGGTATTGTATCCATCATACGAGAATATGTATCTCTCATATAACCAATAACAGTGCTTTGCAATAATTATTGTGGAACTTGTCTCGCTTTCTATTTGTTTTTCTTATAAATACTTGTATTCTGCATGTTCAACATTCTCTAAATATCTAAACTACTAGATCTCACGATTTGAAAATAGATTTATTTTGATTGAATTATTTCTTCTCACATAAGTCAATCATTTTTGTGTTGTCGTGATATTGTTCAATATGTCCAAGTACATATTACTTATTTTCATATAAATAATATCGTGACCAACATTCTATGCAAAAATATTGTCAATTTATTTAAGTATGGTTCCATCTTTATCTTGTCATGACATATAATCTTATCGAGATATCCTTACTATCCTTATTTACTTTAAGATTCTTATGAGTACTCTTACTTAGGATTTCTTCTAGAATATCCATATTCTTAACTGAGACATTAATTGACTCTTTCTTCTTTGAGGATCTTTCTCTTTGGAACTCACATTTGCCTATCATGCTTCAAGCGTGTAGTATTGACAACTTGTTGCACTGGGATATAATTCTTAGATGGTATCTTTGTAACCACTATAACTCGATCACTTTCTTACAATTTTAAATGCTATGTAAATGCATCTGCATTTGGTTTGATATCATTTTATTACAAATGAGATATTTTTTAACTTTATAGTTCAAAGTAATCTGTATGATGATCAAAATAAGACAATATTTATGCATTTTAATTCAATTTATTTTTCCCAAAATTTTTAAAAATAGTAGATTTTACAAAATATTTACAACCTATAGCAAATTCTATCATTGATAGTCATTGATATGCTATAGTGATAGAAGACTATCAGTGATAAAATCCAAAATTTTGCTATAGTTTTTAAATATTTTAATTTATTTTACTTTTTTTAAAAAAATGCCCCTTATTTTTTCAACATTTTCTTAATTTCTCCCTCTAATGTTGGAAAAATTATCTGATTAATGAGAACTAGCAAATGGCCTAGTAAATATATCATCCATTCAGGGTTTAATTGTTCCACCATCTTAAACATGATCTCATACAGATTTAAATCTTTGTTATTCAAACATAAGCTACAAGATGTTCGCTCACTTATCTCAATCAAGTATCAAATGTTTGGGATGCAAACTCATTAGCATTCTCAAAACAAAAATAGTAAGTATATCTTTGACCATCCACAAAATGCACCAATAAGAATTAATAAACCATGAATTTGATCTTCCTAAAGCATGAAAGTTTCAATTTCATTTTTGCTAGTGAGAGTTTGATGATTAACCTCTTGAGAAGAAGAAACCTTGGCAATTTATTACATGAAAGAATCTTCTAGCTCTTCAATGGATGTCAATATACATATATTTCCAATCATGCATTAATTTCATTATTGACCTAAAATGACTCTCATGCCAAATAAAATTATATTTGGATCAATGAACTTCAGGCTCATTATTGCATATATGTCAATTACACGAATGTGTATGTAATATAATTGAGAAGTAAAAGCAAACAAATTTTCTATATGCACTACCCGCATAAGATTATTTGTATAATATATGCATATCATATATTATTCTTATAATCAATCTCTTTAGATGATATCAATTACAACAGATGTCTTTCCAATTTATTAAACTTCTCTTTGATAGATTTACAAAGATAGTAAAGTATATCGAGACGATCGATCAAGACTATCAAGTCTTGAAGACATACTGTTTACTTTTAAGTATAATAAGAATATATGTACTATATGCAACAGATAAATATCAATTATTCTTATTCTCTCCAAAAGATTAAAAGAAAATCCAAATATTTCATTCATATATAAAGTTTTAAGTAATTTGTGATATCCAAATAATATTATATTTATAAACTTCAAATTTGAGACATACAAATAATTTCTTAAAGTTTGCTGTCATACATCGTTCTCCTTTTCATCGTTAAGGATTTTAATTTTTCAAATAAACTTTTAATGTACGACAAGTATAAGATTATTAAGTCCAAGATTATTGTATCTACTTTTCCAAACCATATTTGAAAAATAAAATTCTCATATAAATATGTATGGTTCGAATCAAATAAACATTTCTTCTCTATTAACATAATTTTGATATTACTAAATATTATAACATTCACTTCAGATAATGCTATTAAATTATTTGATCAAAATTTATCATTTTTTTAATAGAAACATATGCTCTATAGCTAATATAATGTTTCAAACTTTCTCTTTCAAATTGTTATTGCTAGAGCAAAGATGTTTTTACATGTACAACTACGAGTGCTGGACAAAAACAATGAGCACTAACTGATTTGTGCAACTTCATGTGCATTAAATCAAAATTGGGTCTAAGAACTAATTAACTATTATACATAACTTTCATAAACTTTGTCCATTCACATGAGAATAATATAAATATTCAACAATAAAATAAGTTTCAATGCAAGTATCGCAAACAAACAAAATTAAAGACAATATTGAAAATTTATTCTCATATTTCAAAAGTAATCTTAACATATAAAAGATAAGCACTACCACAATATTTGTAAAAAAGAATGTGATCCAGTTAAGAAAATAAATATTCTAATTAAGTTTGCCATATAAAACAATTATATTTAAAGATATGAAAATATAAATAATTCCGAAAGCATCCAAATCAAATCTTTCAAATATAAAAATTATATTTAAAATAAGGCATGATTTACCACTTTATTCTAAATAACATTTAGAACATGTAGAACATACATCTAAAATGATATAGTATATTTGACAAATCTATAAGATCAATTAACTAAAAATTTAAAGTCCACAAATACTTGATTTTCAATATTTTTTCTATTTTGAATCACTCAAGGTAATATTCTATAGGTTATTTAAGTTTCTCAAATATAAATGTAACACCCCGAACGTCAAGGTAATATTTTTATCTTGCTTTTTAACTATATCATTTGTCTTAGTTTATGGTTCTTAAGTTTTTGGGGTGTTATTATATTTTGGATTTGTTGGAAAAGAGTGTGGAATAAGAGTTTAAGATATAAATAAAAAAATAATAAATTATTAATATATTTTTTTAATAATAATTATTATTATATTAATTATTAAGTAAAAAAAAAGGAAATTAGGATTCCCTCTCTCACTCTCTCTCGCGCACTCACACCCCTCCCCCCGGATCTTCTTCTTCGTCTTCTTACCCTAGCCGACAACCAGCTTCTTCTCCCTTCCATTTTCATTTGCCAGCCGACCAACACAGCGTCCGTTTCAGTCCATCGGTCGACGATGAAGTTCGGTCATCGTTCATCTGCTCTGCGCTCTACGCTGCCGCCTGCACCAGTCGAACATATCAGGCGCGGTCGTTCTCCTTCACGTTCGGCCACTGTGAACCGCCATCACAGCCCTCCATCTTTTCCTTTCGTTCGACAAAAACCCAACCGCATGTTGTCGACGTTCGACCTTCACTCACTGACAAAGCCGCACCCTCCATCTCCGCCCAGATCTCCTCGTTCGGTCGAGCCACCCAAGGCAGCCCCGCACCGCTCCTTCCAGCCGAATCCTTCACCAAGCTAGCTACCGATCCTATTTTGCACGATTTTATCGTTTAGGTTCGATCGCCACTGTCGTAGCCTTGTTGTGAGTTGTGGTAAGACTGAATTTTGTGGGATTCTTGGTTCCGCACTGTAAAAATTTGGAGTCGTTACATTGGTTAACTAGTTGAAATGGTGTTATTTTTAAGGTGTCGTAGACAGCACCTAAATCCCTTGATCCTCAAACGAGTTGGGTACACGATTCAACTCTCCACCTTTTAGGTAAGTTGTGGAAATTGTTTATAAGCAAATTGAGTAGGTGAAATTGATTGTGAAAGTGATCGGATTGCTATTTACCTATGTTTAGGTTGTTTTGGCAAACGTAGATTCAATCAAGGAGTTACAGTAAAAAAAAATTAAGGTAAGGGGCTTTCTACTGGACTCACATACAGATTTGAGTTGTATTGTTTTATCTGAACTGAATGAGGATGACGGTTGTGATTTATACTTTTGAATGTAGACTTAGTGATTATTTTATGTTGTTTTCGACTGAAAAGAGTATATATCTATGTATGGATGGATGTGGACTAGATATTTGAATGCATGTTGTGACTGACTGGATAAATATATATATACATATATGGATGTTGAATATTTGAAGCTTGTTGATGTTACTTATCGGGAGTGAGTTTGAAATGAAGGAATTTTGGTTTAGACTGGATGTATGGTATATGGTTGCGAATGTGTATTTTGGAACTGAGGAAACGGTGTGGTTGTGCTCTTGTAGATTGTAAAGAACATTATGGTTATATAGTTAGTTGACCGATGTATCAATATGTTTTTGACTGACTTTAGGGCTGAATTAGAGTTAGTTGACTGTCAGGGGTTAAGTGAAGAGTTTATGCAATGAGGTTATGAGAATGAATTGTGAATGACTGTTAGGATGAAAGAATGGACTGAGGGGAAAAATTATTAGTTATCTTAATGTGTAGTTATCTTACAGGTGTCCTACGGGATCACCACCTTTTTGTATCCTACGAGATTATTTGACTGATATGTGTTTCTGCAAAATACTAGACTGATTATGCGTCCTTCGAGGTCTTAGGCTGATTATGTGTATCCTACGGGATCACAAGACCGTGACTGTACAGGGTACTCCATTAGGGAGCTAATAATTTATTTTTCCCCTAACGGGATCGGTAGTGGGTCTCTTACTGAGTATGTTTGTACTCACCCTTTTATGTTTAATTTTTTTTCATGCAAAGATAACAAAGGAGGCAGACCGGCGAGAGGCAAGAAGGAGGCTTGACTTCATAGGGAATGTCGTTCAAAATATTTTTGCCTGTGTTTTGTTGTTTTCTTTAGGACATGAGACTGTTTAGAAAATTTTTGTGATTTAACAGAGTTGTAAATTTTTGTTTTGCAAACTGTACTTCTAAAATTTTGGTTGATTGAAATAAGGCCTGAATAAAGGTTTCTTTGATGTTATTTGACTTTGATGGATTTTATAAAGACTCATGTTTAAAAGAAATGTTTTTCTATTAAAGTAAGGACCACAGTTTAATTCCAAAACTTGGGTCATTACAATAAATTTTATTCCTCAACAATATATAGATATTTTACCCAAAATTCATCAAATGTTTATCCTCAACGAGAAAAGATTGTGATGAAGACCCATGCACATATACAACATGCAGTAAAAACCTAATTAAAAGTCTAAATTTTTAGAGAATGAGTTTTGGAATCTAACAAGTATATGGAAAAAAAATATTTAATATAATTGAGAAACTTGGAGACAAATAACGGCCTAATTCTCTTAAATACAAAGTAACAGTTATAAAAAATTCTCTTTTAAAAACTCACAAATGTCTTTTAAGTCACAACTCAATATTTAATGCTCATATAAAACGTTGTATGAGTTTTACAAT
>JBBPDI010104545.1:0-25855 GCA_037974545.1 Cucumis variabilis
ACTTGCACGTCTATGGGGTGTTTCCATGAGATAACTCGCAGGATTTAGGGGTGTTCCTATAGTTTCACTCACCCAGGTGTGCTCCACTGGACACACGATGTTATGATTATGTTCATAATGAGAAGTTAACAGACCATCTAACGGGACTAGTAGTGGGTTCTTTACTAGTATATTTATATATTCACTATTTTCTATTCTTAATATTTCAGGCAAAGATAGAGGATCTAAAAAGTGGGCGAGCGATAGGACAAATTTGTGGCATGCCATATGGAAACTCATTTCTGCTTCCGCGTCTATTTATTAGTTTTTTCTTCTTCAGTATTTTAAATTTTAGACATTTTATTTAAGGTTTTGTCTTATTTTTTTTTTTTTATTTTCGTTAAATTGTTAGAACTCGCAGGTCACGTTTTAAAATTATTTTTATTGGTTTTGTCGATTTTATGTCTTTTGAACATTTATTGATAATTAATTTTATAAATATTTTAGTTTTTCTCATTTCAAGAAAATGTCTCTCGATGTTTATCTTTTGAGTAATGACCTTAACTTAGCTTAAAAGTTTGAGTCGTTAAACATGCACTACTAAGAGTAAAAGCTAACAAGCTGATAAGATTAAAATTGACTAAGTGATAATGTGTATAAACATTCGTTATTATAGCCTCTTTTATTAGAATAATGAGGCCAAAATGCATAAGAAGATGACCAAAACGCACAACTTATTTTGAAAATTTATAAATATTTAGAAAGACATCTTACATAAGTATCATGTCTGTTTTACGCAATCTTCATGTCTTAACGCATGATGATTAGAAATGAAGAAACTAGTGAATCATAAGAGACATCTCGCACAAAGGCTACATGATGGAAACTCGTTTGACGACTAACACCTCTAGACGAGGAACCACATCATCACGTGAGGAAGATTTACTAGATGACAAGGATGGAAGTTGAAGTTGATGTAACGTGACAAGGCTGCAATCAGCACTGACATGCTTAGAGGAAAAGAAGTATTTCCTACTGGAAGTGCTTATAAAAAATCTCCTTCACCAAGGAAAGGAGGTCTGAATGAACCAAAAAGACGCCTAAATAGGCCATAGCCTAGAGAGAAGAATGGAAAGGAGTAGCCTTTATGCTGGCTGTAAATAGTTCCTTCTTCTTCTTGGGTTATAATGTAAATAAGAGCTTATAGTTTAAACGGACAAAAGTTCATCTCCTCGTTCCCTGTAACACCCCGAACTTCAAGGTAGTATTTTGTTTTTTTTTAACTATATCAAGTTGTCTTGGTTATGGATTTTAATTTCTTTTGAGGTTTTATTATATTTTGGATTGGTTGGAAAAGAGTGTGGAATAAGGGTTTAATATAAATAAGAAATAATAATAATTATTGATTATTATTTTTTATTTTAATTATTATTATATTAATTATATAGTTTAAAAAAAAAGAAAAGGAAAATTCCCTTTTCTCTTCTTCTTCCTCGTGACCACACACCCCCCTCAAATTTTTCTCCTTTTCGAGCCCTACCCACACCACTGGCCGCCATCTCCAATCTCCTTCCTTTATCTTTCGTTTGTTATGCCGCTGCCCCTAATCTTTTTCGTTCTCCATTCTGACTGGTCACGCCACGACACAACACATCTGGCTGTCGCGTGCTATCCCTATCGAAGTTGAAATGTTTAACCCATCTACACGTCGTCGACGTTCAGATTTCACTCACCGATGAAGCTGCAACCTCTATCTCAGCCCAGATCTCTTCGTCTAGCCTTCGTCTAGCCTTCGTCTGACCTTGCTGTATGTCGTTGCAACCAGTTGCACAGGTCAACTCCATTTGCCCAGGTCGACGGCCACTCCCTTCCAATTCATGCACCGAAGTTCGTCAAGCCTGCGTTTGTCTACTAGTGGTATGATGAGTCCGATCTAATTTGGGTTTCTTTTCAAATGTAACCACGCTTAGACTTCGCCTAGTTTGCTGCCATTCGGATTATTTTGCTTTATCGTTTTGTCCCACCGCGAACAGTTAGAATTTGTTGGTGGTTGATTTGTTTGCATAACTATTTTAGATTGGATTAGTAATTGGTTGAATTGGTTCTTGAAGGTGACATCGACATCTCAGTGTTAGGATACTTGAGTGTTGACCATAAGTTTCACTGGAGCTAGAGTCTCCACCTTCTTGGGTAAGTTCATGGATAATGTAGTTTAATGTATTAAACGAAGGAACAATTTTGGAAAATTACTAAGGTTTGTTATTATGTTCAGGTTGTTTTCGTGGACATTAGTTCGATTAAGGTGCTTAGGTAACATTAAGGTAAGGGGCTTTCTACTGGACTCACATATAGCCTTGAATACGATGAATTGTGTTGATATATCTGAATTGAGAGAGGACAATGGTTGTGACATATTTTGGGATGTAAACTTAAGGTTTATTTTATGTTATGCTCGATTAAGAAAAATACATACATTATATGTATGGTTGGATGTGGTCAGGGTACTTGAAGGTATAGATATTTATGTATGGATTGGTGTAGATTGGGTTTTGCGTGCTTGAAGTGACTGACTGGATTATGTATATATTACTCATATGGATGTTGATTTACTGTAACTCGTTGATGTTTCTTATAGGGGATAGGTTTTAAATGGTGGGTTTCTCTTTGTTTAGACTGAATGCATGATATACTGTTACGGTTAGGTTCATTTAAACTGAGAAGATGGTATGGTTGTACACTTATAGACTGAGAGAGATGTTGTGACTATTTAATTATTGACTGATATACTGATAAGTTCTTACTGGCCTTGAGTTAAATTAGAATAAGGTGACTGTTAGAGGTTATGAGAAGTGTTATGTGATGAAAATGTTTGATGGTATTGAGAATGACTGTTAAGATGAAAGATTGGACTGAGAGGAAAAATTATTAGTTGTCCTATTAGGAAGTACCTTGTAGGTGTTCTACGGGATCATCACTTTTTTTTATATATCCTGTAGGATTACTTAACTGATATGTGTTTCTGCAGAACACTAGACTGATTATGCTTGGGGCGTTAGACTGATTGTGTGTATCCTATGGGATCACAAGACTGTGACTGTGCTGGATACTCCATTAGGAGGCTAATAATTTAACTTTTCCCCTAACGGGACCAGTAGTGGGTCCCTTACTGAGTATGTTGTACTCACCCTTTTTATGTTTAATTTTTCAGACAAAGATAACAAAGGAGGCAGACCGGCAAGAGGCAAGAAGGAGGTGTGACTGCCATAGGGATTGTCGTTCAAAATGCTTCCGTCTATGTGTTGTTGTTTTCTGTAGGACATGAGACTGTTAGAAAACTTTTGTGAATTAACAGATGTTTATGAATTTTGTTTTGCACACTATATTTCTAAAATTTTGGTTGATTGAAATAGGGCCCGAACAAAGATTTTGATGTTATTTGATTTGATGAATTTTATCAAGACTTATGATTAAAGAAAAAGATGTTTTTCATTTAAAGTAATGGCCACGGTCTAGTTCCAAAAAGTTGGGTCGTTGTATTTCCCTTAACTTGTATTCTTTCCCATTCTTCTGTCTTCCATTTTTGTATTCTATGTGTAATATTTATACTATTCATATTGTACTATGATTGAAGGCCTACATTATTTATATACATATTACATGTTTATAACTTTTCAATCCATCACGTCTCTACTTTTCATCAGTCAATGTGTTCTTGGTAGTTTAAGTCATTGATAATTTTTTTATAAAAAGTTTCACTTATCAGTCTTATTGCATTAGTTGAGCTATTCTAATCATTTGGCCAGCGTAAGTCACCAATTACCCGAGAGGGTAAGTAGCAAGGACATGGCTAACGTATGCGAGGAAGAATTTTCTCTTCCTTTTCAAAACAACTTCCATCACTTGTATCCTGAAAGGTAAGCAAGTGTGGACACTAGGCATCGAGAGGTTGTTGCCCTTAATTGTAAAGTTATATATGTCTTATAAGTGAACTCTTCTAGATATATCTTGTTTAATCACTCTTAGTCATGTGGATCCCAAAAGGTGACCATGTGTGGCTTTTAATGATTCCGAGAGGAGCACCCCTTAATCATAAGATGGTTGAGTAAGCTATATAACATCAAAGTTGTCACCTTGCTTAATCATGTTCTAATTCATAAACATTTTTTCACTCTTTCTCGCATATAAGTTAGTTCACCTATTCATTTCTCATTCATTCCCACCCCTTTGTAGATTCTTTAGGGATATGTAAATACTCTTATTTTCAATTCTTATTCTTTTATATGTTAACTGTTTATTCTTTTATACTGCCTAGTTAAGAAGTAGATTCTAGAACTAAGATTTGATATCAATTTCTTGTGTTAGACTCTGGATCACCCAGATAAACCTATTGCTTCGCTTATACTTGGGCAAACAGTAGGAAAACTTGTACTCAACGACGACTCTGTAGTTATGCGATAAAGAGGTACATGTAGTGAGTAATTCATATACAATGATCATGACCAGTGACTTTTCCAATCGACACACTAATAGAAAGCCTACCTCACATGCTTAAAATCCCACAAGCACTAAGCTTGTTTAAGGAATAATATAAATAAAGGTTGAAGCCAGATTATTAGTTATTATTACTCTGCAAAGTTGAAGAGAAAGCTCAAAGGCTAAAGTACTGCCAAAGTGTCTACGGAGAAGAAGAAGAAGAGGAGCATTTTAGGTTTAGTTCTTATAGAGTAATGAGTGTTTTCTTCATAATGATTTACATGATTTCAAGCTTTATTAGTAAAATGTATACTGATTTGAAGTAATGATTTCATATATAAATGTTTCTCAAGAGATTTTCATGAAAATTCTATGTTATATTGAAAGTATGTTTTACGTGATTTCAATGATTATGAAATGATGTTCAAATCATTAGTCTATTTTGTAACATTGAGCTGACTATTACTACACATAAGAAGTAAAGACCGCCATCTATCAAAGATGTGCATGGTGAGATGAGGCGGGACAATGTAATTATGCTTTGGCTTGAGCAACAAGGATGAATCTGCATGTTCTCAGATGTTGTTGTTACAATAGTCTAAACACAAAGTTTTGAAACCTAATGTAGAGAATGATTCGGGATCCTTGGTGAAAGGAATGATGGTTGACTAATTTGTACTTATGCTAAATGATGTATTTATGTGAAATAACATGTTTATATAAAAAGATAATTTTATGTGATTTGATACATTTGACGAATTGATGTTTACAAAAGGTATTTTGCGTAAAAGGATTTCTTAAAACCCCACTAGTCTAGTGACTTATGGTTTAAAGTTTTATCTTCCAGGGATTAGGCGTTAAGGCCATGTAAGAAAGGATAAAAGTATTGCTAAGCGAGAAGAGTTGCCAAGCATTTTAGTTTAAGTTTTAAGTTTTGAAAGTGTGTAATCTGTAAAGAGTTGTATTAGCTTGACTGAAGTTTAATATGTTGGCTTTTTGACTCTTAATCTCAAACTAATTAATATTTTGATGATAAAAAAATTGAATTTTTTTAGTGACAATTTTTTTATTTTGAATAGTTCATAACATAGAGCTTGGAACAATAATTTTAATGCCTCTTAAATCACCAAAATCGGAGTTCAAACGAAGAAAATATTGCTAAAAGAAACATAACAAAAAAAAAATACCCGAGATGGTGACATGGCGGCCAAGTAATCAATTTGAACCAATTAGAGAAAGCCACATGGAGTAGTGGAGGAGTAACATATGTGGCTTTTGCTTTTGTTTTATTAGCTTTTATAAAGAAATGAATTTAATATTATTATCTATCTTTGTGTCTAACTGTTAGCTTTTTCTAAGATATGGTGAATTTGCTTTATTGAGCTCTCAACAAATTATTTTGATAAGACATATTATTATATTATTATCTGTGTTGTGTCTAACAGCTAATTGAGTTTAAATCTCAACCATTCAATTTTCTTTTACTTACATCCAATCGTCCGAAATGATTTTGGATTTAACTTTTTCTGTTTTTTAAATACTTCATTTTTTTAAAAATTTTTAACTACATTATTAACTTTACAATCCTCAAAAAGTGCAAAAGCCAACATTGTTATTCTCTCCAAAGTTTTCAATTTTTATTCTTTTCATCTTGTCCTTGAGAGAATTCATATTGTATTGTGAGGATTAAATATTGTGAGCTTCAAATTGTATACTCACTCTTTTAGAGAGTTTTATTTTATGTGATTTAAAACTTCAACATATCGTAACGGTTAGATCCTAACCCGTGGAAAGGATCGAGTTTGCTCTTGAACCCTTAAAAGAAGTAAGTAGCAGTTCGACTATAATCCGTGGAAAAAGTCAAAAGAAAATTTTCAATAAAAATCCTCAGAGGTACTTGGAAAACTGGATGTAGGTTGAGTTTGACCGAACCACTATAAAATTACGGTGTCTTCTTCTCTAACTCTTTTATAATTATTTTTGCATTTAATTTTAGTTACATATTTTTGTTGGTTGAGTTTGATAGCATACTCTATTTTATATCTTTTTATCAATTTTGTTATTTAACATAGTTTAAAATGTTTCTTTATTTAATTAACAAATTATCTAATTAGTTTAATTTAGGCTTATTTGTTAAAAAGTTTAATTAAACCCTATTCACCCCCCTCTAGGGTTTCCATATCGATCCTACATAATAAAAGTTTATTTTTTACATCATGTGTTAAATTGTGTATATCACCTAAAGACTATTTGCATTTCATAAGTAAAAGACAATGGAAAGTCACTGGGCGATTAACCAAAGCTTAAGGACCTTAAACTGAGTGCACTAGCGTTTAAAGTGTTCAGTGATACTCAAGTCATGTCGCGTCTCGCATACCAACCAAGGACGTATGTGGGGCAAGTTGCGGTAGAGATACACTACTTTAATATACTATTAATATAATATATAAAGCACATGTGATTACAATGTGATAATTTGTAGAAATACAAATTATTGTTCCTCTTTATTCAAGATAATTAAAGAAAAGTAGTAAAAACGCACCATCGAAGTTATGCATTGTATTTACTGTATGTTCAAATATTTTAAAGTGTTAAATCCTGAAAAACTTCAACTTCTTAGTGTTTTTCACTATAGGATTTGAGAAAAAGAAGTTTTTAAAAATGCCTTTAATCTTATATTTAACTTAAATTAAATTTGAATCACATTCCAATATAAATTTCTCTCATAACCAATAATTTTAATATGAATTCAATTCACATTAAATTAATATTTGAACTCATTCAAATATTTTATCTCTCATAAATTAATTTTGAATCATAGCAAAATTAAATTTATATTATAAAGTTTGATAAAAATATAAATTTTATATTTTAACGTATCACCATACATTAGACTAATTTTCAAAGTAAATTTGAATATTTCAAATTACAATCAATATAAATAAATCTCATTACCCTTTACGATCTAGGAAGGGGACCTAATGGACCTACATATCAAAAGCTATAACGACATGAGATTAGTTGGCTAAAATCATTAACCACATTAATCAATATCTGTTAACTGTGTGTACGCTCCACTAAAAGCTCATAGCTGAACTCTTCTCATTATAGATATATTTTTGTGTTCATGGATATAAACTAATAACAGTAAGTTAATCCTTCACAAGTGTTCGTAACACTAGCTGGGTCAAATTATCGTTTTATCCATCGGTTATCTCTAGTCCTTAAATACCAGTGTTTCTCTAATGAACAAACTGTTTATGGTCCAACCAATAAGCAGAAACCCCTCTTGTTCCATAGAGAAGGACATATTCTTTGTTCAAGTTCCATAGATACAATTTAAGGGAGCACTCATAAACTTGCCATAAACTCGGGAAGGAGTAAACTTCATCTTGTGTAATTATGTTATCAGCTCTCCGCTCGGTTTTGTCACCAAAATGATAAGCATATTGAGTTGGCAATTTGACCATACTTGTCTGTACAAATTAAAGAACAATACCTCGTGAACAGGAGTTCATAATACACTCAGGATTAAGACTAAGTTACGTAGGTCATCCTAATGAAATAGAAACCTAACTAGTTAACGAAGTTACATCTAGTGGTTACTATTTTGTGGTCTAATCATATGCAAACTCATTGCATAGGATACTCTTGCTTGCATGTCACCTACACGAACGTGTTGGATTATTGTGTTTGTATCAAATACAAAGTAAGTTGTATCCATAGTGTTACCAGGATAAGGTATCCAACTTTATACATATACTATAGAACATTTAAGCTAATCTTGAACATTGATCCATGTATGTCTCTACATACTGTTCAAAACTCACCAAACATCTTATGGTGTCAGTTTATTAGATTGAGATTATTAAGAAAAAACTAATAATATAATTAATAACATTTATTGAAATTATAATAATAACACTTTATGAATTAATAACTGTCAATGAATTGTATTTATAATCTACGAGTTTTAGGACATAAATCTCAACATGTGGAGTGTACGATACAAGTTAAGTCTTCTAGATATATCTCACCTAATCAAGCACGATCATTTCCATCACAAAAGTTGAACAAGTGTGACATCTAAACACTTCGAGAGAAGCTCGTCTTAATCATGAGTTGGTTACACAAGCTATATCGCATCGAAGCTCCAACATTGGTTAATCGCCTAATAATGCGTATACCTTCCTTCACCTCTTTCTTGTATACAAGTTAGTCCACAAATCCATCTCGCATCCATTTGTTATTGTTTACAGATTCTCTAGGCGTACATAAGTAGTGTTAATCTTGATTTTTATTCTTTTAAACTTTATTTAATTAGCTCTTTTATACCGCCTATATGATAAGTAATTCTTAGAACTAATGTCTTGAATCAATTCCCTGTGTTCGATCCTGGATCATCCAGGTAAATCTACTATTTTGCTTACTCTTGGACAAGGAGTAAAAAAACTTGTACTCAACAAGGACTTAGTTATTATGCGATAAAGATGTACACAATGAGCATCTCGCATGCTATGATCATGACCCATGACTTGCCGCATAAAATGAATCACGCAATATAAAAAGATATAGTGATCATCTTACGTGCGATGAACATGTTTCATGACATATAACCTATATTAGAATTGCACCATATGAATATGAAACTACTAAGTCTAAAAAAAAAAAAGAAAAAAAAAACCCAGTCACATAGAATGAAATAAGACTGACATTATTCTCTTTCGCCTTAATGGATGATGCCAAAAAATGGGCGCATCGTCTAAATGTGAGAGATGTGACAACTTAAGATTAAATGGTGGAGAAATTTATGAAAATGTACTTTTCATCAACTGAGAATGCAAAAAGGAGAAGGGGGTATAACCAATTTCGAACGAAAGGATAAAGAGACACTAAGTGATGCTTGGAATAAATTTAATAAACTATTAAAAAGTTACCTGCATAATGGTATTTATGAATGCATGCAGATAAAAATAATGTACGATGGACTTAATAAAAACACTAAACAAGCAGTCGATGCGACAATAGCTGGAACGGGGACTGATGAATAAGACTTAGACAAAAGTAAAGGCTATTTTAAACAAAGTCTATATAAGTACAAAGGAATGGGAAGACAATGATTTTAAGTCAATATCAGGCAGAAGAAGAATAAAATCAGAAAGACTAAACAATGAGGCAACTACTACCCTTCATCAACAGTTGGCAAGAATGATATCTTTGATATAATCATTGGTGTTGATTCAAGAGAAACGGTCAAGTAAAAGTTGTCAGCCAACTGGAATGAACAAGTTGTTTAGGATGCGGTAAGTTGCATAATTATGATATATGTCCTCATAGCCCTAAGTTTGTTTGCTTTATCAAACTTGACCCATTCTCCAATAACTACAATCCTTAATGGAAAAACCATCCTAATTTTAGGTGAGGAGGGAATCAACAACACGACAGATGTTAGGACTATATTTGACCTACTTTTTATAGCATAAAACTCTCGATATTTGCTCATTTAATCATTAAATCTCCCAATTTATAAGAAACAATGATCTAGACATTTGCACAAATTTTACACAATGAGCATTGCTTAATTTGGAGCTAAAAGAAGAAAAAAAAAGCTAAATCAAGATGCAATGGCATTTTTGTAAATAAAACAAAAACTAGTGACGCCCCTAGTGTCGCAAAACTAATCGTAGTGTTGCACACTCAAAAGCATCAACTTGACCAGCATAGTGGTGCCAAGTCAAGCGCCACCGTGCTACAAATTTAAAAAATGCATCAAACATACGCTTTTACCTTCAACCAATCTGAATGGCTTATTTAAGCCAAAATTCATTTGTATTGACCATATTAGAGCCAAAATTCTCTTGTAAAATCCTTTTGTACCCACAAAAAAAAAAACTAACTCACATTTTTTTTTCAAAAAATGGCTACTTGCTTTTAAGTTTCTTTGGAGCAACTTTGAAGAATGCTTGTGTTTCATTATGTGATATGCAAAATTCATCCATACATGTGTCATGTGAGGTACTAATAGTATGACTAAGTTGACGTCTAGGTTAGGGTTATGCGATAAACTGTGCATGTCTTGCCTATGTGTTACTAAAAGCGTAATGATTAAAGTTTAGTACAAGTGTTCCTTTCTCCTGGCCAAATGCAAGCGACGAAAGAGGTTTCAGTTTAGGGTCAAACACAGAAAATTTCTATCAAACTTAGTTATAAAGTCTACTTTAACTTCAGGTGGTATAAAATCTATACAATATAAAATGTAAAAGTATACTAATCCAAATATTTACACTGATGATTTTATAGAAAGGGACAAAAATGGAATGATGATAGAAAGGGAACTAGCTTGCATTAAGAATGATAAAGGAAAATATCTGTATTGTAGGTGATTTAAGCCATGCGAGATGTAGCTTGATGCAATATAGTGTTGGGATTTATGTCCTAAAACTCGTAGATTGTAAATATAATCCATGAACCGTTATTAATAAAATGTTGTTATTATAATAATTGTTATTAATTATAATATTAGTTTTGTCTTAATAACCCAAATCCAATAAACTAACATCCTAAGTTGTTTAATGAGTCTTGAACAGTATGTGAAGACATACAGGGATCAATGTTCGAGATCAGTTTAAAGGGTCTATAGTATAAGGATAAGGTTGGGTACCTTATCCTGGTAACATTACGGATACGGCTCACTTTGTATTTGATACAAACCCAATGATAAAACGCGTTCTTATAGTTGACATGCGAGTGAGGGTATCCTATGTAATGAGTTTGCATAAGACCGGACCACGAAATAGTAACCAATAGATGTAAATCGGTTAACTAGTTAGCTTTCTATTTCACTAGGATGACTTAAGTAACTTAGTCTTAATTCTGAGTGTGTTATGAACTCCTATTCGCGAGGGATTATCCTTTGATTTGTACGGGTGAGAGTGGCCAGATCGCCGACTCAATAAGTTTATCATTTTGGGAACAAGACTGAGTGGGGAGCCAGGAACATAATTACACAAGATGGAGTTAACTTCTTCTCTACTTTAGGGTAAGTAGATAAGTGTTTCCTTAAATGGTGTCTCCAGGTTTTGAACAAAGGGCCCTACCCTCTCTATGCCAAGAGAGGAAAATTTGTATTTCTAAAAGTTATCAAAGAACATGATCAATTAAGTATCTTCTTGAAATACATGTAATTGATTGGGTTCAAGAAACTACGTTTTTTAACCCCTATTTACCTAATCTCACTACTAAAGATATTAATGCAAAAAGAATGTAATATAGAATAAGAGAGGGATAAAATTAACAATTCAAGATATAAGAATTCAACACTCAAAGAATTATGTAACAGGGGAGGTTTAAATGGAAAGAAGCAAGAATCTAAAAGAAAGTTGTTCAAAATTTGGATCCCTCGACCTTCTTTACATCCACTACGACCTGGCAACATCATCCTTCATGTTTTAAAAGGCTTATTAGAGTGAAAGTCGTCCCTACAAACCAACTTGAGTCCTTTCAGCATGCTTTGTCCTCACTTACATGCATCCTAAGAAAATTTTCAGGATGTCACCCACTATAGGATTACTCTAAGCTAAGCACACTTAACTTTAGAGTTCCTATGATCGATCCACCGAAAAGAAAAGTGTACCTTGTTGGTATAGGTAATAACTTTTAATTCTTTTAAGTCTTTCTTAACCTCAGTTTCATGTCCTCAGAATCCCTCTAATTCAGATGTGATATTAGTTCATTCATGTCCCCCTTCTAAACTCGAAGTGTTACAAAAGCCATTAAATATTTTTGGTTGTTTTTAAGAAAGTGATTAGCACAACAAAAGAAAGATAAATTCTCTCACAATCAATTGATAAAGATGAGAATTGAGTGTTCTAGCAATTTTTCTATCATTGAACAAAGAATACATTTCAATTCAATTCAACCCACGACCAATTAGTTCAAGAAACTAATTTTAAAGAATCAAGAAAGAAATCAAAATTCATACTAATTTAAAGAAAAATGTTTTTATCTTAAAGGGTTTCCACCAAATCTTTAAAATTGCATTAAGATCCTAGACTTCTATGGTAAGACTCTTGATAGCGATGAATGTCTCTATCTCAAGAAAGATTAATTGGTTGAAATTATAGTTGGGAATGGACAAAAAAATTGATAGGATAGACATGCTAAAGATTCATACATCAATTCACAATCAATCATGCTTCAAAAAATGTGCTTAGCGACTTTAGAAATTAAATTTTAATTCAAGAAATTTTGGGTGTCGAGCCAATCAGACAAAAATTAATTACCAAAAGTAAGAAAGGAATTCAACCAAAGGTCAAATAAAAAAGCAATAAAAAGATTAATTGTCTAGAAAACTAACTAGAACTTCCATTTCCATTTTTTTTGAATATCTTTTGTACTATGTCATGATTTCGGACATCTTTTTCTTCAAAAACCCCTATTTTGAAAGCTCTATAAAAGAAGTTGTTTAGTGAGGTCGTTAAAGATCAAAAGATCTAAGAAGTTGCTCTATTACACAAATGAATTAGTGGTACAAAAAAAAATATTATGCAATAGCAAAAGAATACAATGGAATTCAAATAATTAAATTGGGAAGAAAATTTACATAACCTTAAAACTCTTAAAAGAAATACCCAACTTAATATGGAAAATAGTTAACACAAAAGATTAGTAAAATAGAGTAAGAAGAAGACGAATCTCAATGGATTTTGAGAATAGGCTACATAAATCAAGAAATAAAAAATGGTTTGAAAAGATTTCAAGAATCGAGTAATTGCTCTCAAATAGTAAAAGCAACAATGTTTGTTTTACGCAATTGCCATGTTTAAACGTAGAATAAGTGGACAAGAAGAAATGAGTAAATCAAAGAGCACAACTTGCGCACAAGCTATACGATAGAAACTTGCATGGCAAATAACATCTTCAGATGAGGAAAGATATCATCACGTGAGGAAGGCTCACTAGAAGACACGAATGGTAGTTGAAATAATGTGACTTCATAGGACTGAAGTCAGCGCTGACAATCTCAGAGGAATAGAAGTTTTCTGCCTGAAGTTGCCTATTAAAGTGTTTCATCTTCATTAAGAGAAAAGAGTATTTTTATGGGCGAAAGGCCTGTATATTTCAGAAAGAGAATCAAGCATGAATCATGAGTGTAAAGTGTTTGGTTTTCTTCTTCTTCTATGGTCATGTTGTGAGTAAGAGCTCGAAGCATGGGTAGAGAAGAAGACCATTCCCCTTTGCCCCTAACTTGTAAAACTATTTCATTGTTTTGTCTTCCATTCTTGTATTCTCTATAATGTGTACTATGCATATTGTACATTGGCTTACGATCTACATTCTTTGTATATATTACATGTTTATACCTTTTCAATCCAACATTCCTTTAATTTCCACCAGTCAACATGTTAGTTGTAGCTTATGTAGATGATAAGTTCTTGATAAGAAGAGCTGCTTATAAGTCTTGTGCATTTGTTGAGCTATTCACATTACCTGGCCAACGTAAGTCACCAACAACCCGAAAGGGAAGGTAGCTAGGACCTAACTAACGCGCACAAGGAGGAGTTTCATCTTCCTCACAAGATCATTTCCAACATTTGTATTCTGAATGAAGAACAATTATGGACAGTAGGCACTAAGAGGTTGTAGTCCTTAATCGCAAAATCCTTATAGATATAACTCCCCAATACATATTTAGTCATATGGATCTATGAAAGCGACCATGTGTGGCATATAATGACTTCCAAAGAAGCATGCCTTAATCATAAGTATGGTTTAGTGAGTTACATCACATCAAGGTTATCCCATTACTTATTAGCATAATAATACGTAGACATTCCTTCCTTCATCTCTTTGATTCAAGTTAGTTTGCATTACCATACCATTTTCTTGTTCCTTCTTTAGATTCTCGCTGTTTAGATTAACATTTCTTACATTTGTTATTCTTTAATTCTTTCATATTGCCTAATCAATGAGTAGTTCCTAGAACTATTATCTTGAAACAATTCCATATGTTCGACCCTGAATCACCCAGGTAAACCTCATGTTTTGCTTGCATTTGTAGTAGGAAAACTTGTACTCAATAAGCACTTATGTATTATGCGATGAACAAGTGCATAGTAAGAACTTCACATGCTATGATCATGACTCATGACTTATCACCTGGAATTAAGCACGCAATACAAAAAGATATGGTGAGTACATTGCATGCAATGAACTAATTAGTGACGTATTGCGATTGCATTACATAAATCTGAAACTACTAAGTCCCAACCCACAACCTGACAAACAACCAAGCAACCTCTTAATGCTTCCGCCATACTTGCTCGCCTCTCAGGATGCAAATACTCTTAGTTAAATTATGATTTATACTTGACCATCTCAAATACAATGGCTATTGTTAATCCTTACTTAGGTCTTACACCTTTCAGTGCTTTCGACATACACACCAACCTTTCAGCGATGTACGGAAAGGGAGAACTGGGTGACAAGAATGCACAGTTGCATTCTCCTCTCCACCTGCTCAGCTAAAAGTGGTTTTTCACTTATTTAGTGATTACAATCTCTACTCAAGCCCTTCTTTCAAACGAGCAAGGTTGAGATACTCGTGCTTAGCTGAGCAGAAGTCTTATTGCAGTCAATATGATTCTCGAAACATCACAATCATCAACTATTACCATTCAGTGAATCAACTATGTAAATATGGATGAACAAGAAATATGGGAGAGTGAAAGAAGAAATGCATTGTTATCACATAAAATATGTTAAACTTTTCTTCCATGAGGTTTAACTTACAAAACAATACTAATATAAAAAATACAAAATGAACAGATAACAGATGAGTTATGCCACATAGTTTAATCTCTCATACTCTTTGGCTTTGAGTTTTGCCAATATATGAGGGGAACAATGGAAGGGATGGATCTCTCTCTCCTTTGTTGCAAGCTTCCACTTAAAGT
This sequence comes from Cucumis variabilis, assembly GCA_037974545.1. Lineage (NCBI taxonomy): Eukaryota > Viridiplantae > Streptophyta > Magnoliopsida > Cucurbitales > Cucurbitaceae > Cucumis > Cucumis variabilis. The sequence goes on from JBBPDI010104545.1 coordinate 15,408, forward strand.
TCAAATGAAAGAAGATGAATGAGTGAAAGGAGGAAGTTGCTTTTCCGACCAAAAGTTGACATTGATTGAGGAGTGAGGTTTGCTATTTATATACAAGGACTGATCTTGACAGGCTGCCACATGCCATTAAAACCTCTAAAAAGTTGTATTCAACGCTGCTCTGACATCCTTTTGTTCTTTCTCTGAATTTCTCACTAACCGATGTTATCTACTACTGCCTTAATCACATAGCTAGTACTTCTATTTTTGTAAAGGTTGCACTAGACCTCTCGCCTAAACATATTCTCGCTAAACTTCACTCTTCTTTGCCTAAAAGCCTATGACAAAAACATTAAATACTTGTAAATTAGGGATAAGGTACTTTTGTATTATACGATTCGTAAAATATCCAAATTGATGACTTTTTCCTCTATTTTCTTCTATTTCCATACGATAACACCTCATTATTTTACTCAAAAGGCTACAATAACTTGTATTTCTATAAGTTGTCACACCACCAAATTTAAAATAATGTTTGTCCTCAATTATTATCTCATAATTTTTTGCCTGATTTCTTTTATGCTCATAGCTAAACCTTTCAGAATGTGTTTCTAATTCCCAATGCACACTGGCACTTCTTCTTTTCTTCGCCTACTCCAAACTTGAAATTATTTCTAGATTCTCTACGGTGAAAACTTAATTCTCAAAATCTTATTTCCTCTTTTTGTGAAATTGTCTTCGTCTTAAAAAGTTCTTAGTTCCTTTCTTTTTCTTATACTTTGTGACAAATATTTTGGTACACCCTCAAATTTAGTCTATAGGCTACGACATACGCTAGATAAACACATCATGTGTATATTCCATTTGGGCTGCGAATTGCCTATATTTTCGTTCTACAATGTTATGCGATTGGTTGAGTGTGGAATCATCAAATTACTCAAACTAGTTAGAGCAGAGAAGAGTTGTGTTAGCGTGGAGGTAAGAGCTGGAATCATGGCTTCTAATCCATGCACCAGAGTGTGAAGGTTTTTGATTTGATTCTTCATCGCAACATTCTTTTGAAGTACCTCTCATAATGCTGCATGCATGGGTTCCGTAATGACATTATCAATTACATCACAAAAACCACTGTCGTTCTCTGCAGGTGTTTTTGTGTTTCTTTTGGTGTTCGTCTTTGATTTATACTTCCTCCTCCATGAGCATTGCATCTTTCAAATCTTTCCACTATAAGAAAGAAGGCCTTTGCTGATGTACAAAGGCATCGACGAAGGGCAAGGAACACGTCAACAAAGGCATTGTCGATGTACTTTGATACGTAGGCATAAACGTCGAGAAAATTTTTCTCAACATTGGGTAAAGGCCACATCGGTGAATCGTAAATGTCGACTCGAGATGTATTGATACGAGATAGAAGTCGCTAAAATGGTAATGCCGACATGAGTGAGGCACATCGCGTAGGTAATACTGATGTCACATCGCAAAAGACCTTTCCCGACGTCTTGTCCATCCATTGAGGAAGGTATCCTATACCAACATAGATCGTACATCGGCAAAACCATTATTTTTACTTTTTAAAAATTTATTTATTTTCTTATTTTGTTTTTGTTATTAATGTTGAATATTGTTCTTGGTTTCCTATTTGGCTAGAAACATAATATGCAATAATTTATAAAATTTAAGAAATTATATTAATTATAATAAATATAATATAATATATAAACCTTCAAAATGTACAAATATTATATTCAAAATGTTTACAAACAATTACATTAGAGTAAAAAAAAAACTTACACCTATCTTGTAGATACCAAGTAATCATGAACGCCACATAAAAAAATGAAAAACATACAAATGAAATAAAAGTATAGTTAGAATATCACCGATGCAGAATCAAACAAATTTAAATGTTGAAAAGTATGTACTCCAAGTGTTCACGGGCCTCTATGTTGCGAACTCATATCCTCGATCATCTTCCTCATCTGTTCTATTTATCGTGCATAGTTTTCTTCTATTCTTCGAATTGTCTAGTCCATTTGTCTATCACGGTCTGCTATTTATCGATCAAGTTTGTCACTAGTCAGTCCAACTCTTTCCCTCTTATTCTTTGTTCTTCAATCATACGATTAGGGTTTTCAAGGTCGTCTCTAAGTTGGCTAACCTCCATAATGTGTGTTGGTGGTGTAAGAGGAGGAAGAAGCTGAGGAAGCAGAACTCTTCTTGGACTTAAGTTTGGAGCCCGAACCAAGACCTTTTAAGTAGCCCAGTCGTCTACCCAAAACAATCTTATATATCCAGTCGTCAGAGAGTGGTTGAGAACCCTCTAGGATAGGTTAGGAGAGATCTTCAGAATTTAAATAGAAAGTAGAAACAAGTTAGGCTGAACTTACATTTGTGTCCTCTATTTTTGGTAAAATGAACTCGCTAGACTATTGATGTGTGTCTCTTTAAACAACTCGACACAGTCTACTGGGCTATCCCGTGTTACAGTGAGCTTGACTTATCGTTGAAGGAACGACTTGGAACCGCTCTTGTGGTTGTATGGCTGCTTTGCTCTAGCAGCCTTACAAGCACTTGATTGCTCCTATAATCCAACAACGTGCAATTAAAATGTTATATCCAAATAAAACTTAAACGAATTACTGTTAATTGATTTTAAGGTAGACGATATAAATCACCTGGAATTGTCAAGTCAAGTAATGGTCACGAAGAAAGTGCCAATCTATGAGGTGGGTTTACACGTGCTTCTTCAGGGTCCTTGAACTTCTGAAAGTTTCGGTGGTTTTCTCCTCTAAACTCTTTCCACACGATGAGCATTTGATACTTAACAAACTGATTAAGTGATGGAACCTGGAAATCCAGAACGAAAAATTGCTACAAAAGAAATAGGTGTGAGGTTAGTCTTCTACATATATAGGTTCAATATATATATGTTGAAAAATTTATAAACTTAGACCTAGGTCGCCCTTGACGACCTTGATGCACTTGCGAGGTACATATGCCTCAATTGGAAATGTCTCTCATGTCAACACACCAATCGTGCTGCTGAAATGAAGGACGTGTACGAAGACAACTCTATTCCCTCCTAGGAGATTGAAATGGGAATCCTCCCATTCTGCTGAACATATCTCTCCAACTCAATGTTTTTAGAGTGTTGTCGTCTCCTTAGAATAGAAGTTGGAGAGGGTTGAGACAACTCTACAAAAGAAAAAGTAGCCTATTAGATTGGATAGTAACGATGACTACTAGTATCCAAGTGTAACGAGACGAACCTAGAGTGTCGCCCACCGAGGTTGATCCTCTGGAGTTATCTAACACATCCAAATTGAGAAAAATTTCTGAATCATGATTACTGAGTGGAAATTTAAATATAATTCCTACAGACATGAAAACGAACAAACAGTAAACAAAATGTAAGTACCGCATAAACTAAATGTATAAAAAATATATGACTGATGTGTATGCATTAAGAAGATAATTTTATTCATTTTTGCTTGACCTGATCTGATGTGATGATGATGATTGTTTGTCATCGTCATCGTCACCGTCTATGAAGTTGTCTGCGATAGGACACACCTTTGGTCTTTCCACCACTATAGCATTAACTTCAGTCCTACACAGAGTTGCATCCTCAATAAGTATTAATCCACACGATGTCTGACAACGATTTGCAATACATTAAGTTGGTCATTCTCAACATCTTTCGCTTCACACACATCCCATACAACTTTATTATGTACCACTAGAACAATTTTTTAATTCATACCATTTTTAGAGTCCTCGAGGTAGAAACCTTGATGGGCCTAGGTTGCGATAATTACTGGTTCCTCAGCAAACCAACAATGGAATGTGTTTATTGATTTGTAGTCTAACTCCACATGTGTTATGATTTTTGTTAATGTATGTGTCAAACCATCCACACTTAAAAAGCCAAGTGCGTTGTCCAAATTGATATTGAATGTGCAACACTTCATCCAATACACCGTAGAAATTGTTGTCGGCACCACCTTTACTACCTTTACTGACTAACATAACTCCATTGTTATGTTATTGTGCATCGAGAATCATGTTCCTACATGTGAAATCGTACGCCATTAACAATGTATCCACTGTAATAGTGAATCTCAAGTGAATGTCTCATTGCGAGTGAGAAGAAATCTTGAGAAATATTGTTTGAACTCTCACGCCTTTCTGACATAACCTGAAATAAGTGTACATAAATGGATTATATATAGAATTAAAATACCATATGTATGAATTCTCGAAGTCATCTACTCCTATGTACCTGAGCTTTGAACCATTTAAAAAATGCTCGTCCATGTCTTTTCAAAGTTTTAGAAATGATTTCACCTCGACGACGTATCATAATAGGTGTTTCCTGAAGAACATAATTTTGAGTATTAAGTGGGACAGTAACAAATACTCATCATGATTAATGTAGAGATACATACTTGCAGTACTCCGCTATTTCATCAACATTGTTGAGAATGTACCAATGAAAGAGTCATCTTTCTTCTTGTGATATGCTTTGAAAATGGGATGCTTCTAATGGTCGTATCATCTGAACGAACACTTTGAACTCACCTATCACCCTATCCTCTAGAATGCTATCATCATTTCGATCATCCCTGGTGAATTAGGTCTTAATCCAACTTAGATACCACAAACAAAAAGTACTTGATTCGTTCATAAAATAGTGTTCTACAATAAACCCCTCAGGATGTGCTTTGTAACGAACATATTGTTTTATTGTGCGAAGACTTCTTTCGATGGGATACATCCGAATGTAAGAAATCAGACCAACCACCATAGTTTTGTATGGTAGGTGAACTAGAAGGTGTACCATTACGCTGAAAAAAGTCGAAAGAAATATTCTTTCCAATTTGCACAGTATAATTATTATATCTACCTGCAATATGACTAACTCATTTACTCTCATCATCCTGGCACACAAATCACAAAAAAACTACACAGTTTACTAATAACGGTGTACATATTTCTCAGTAAAAATTGACGAACATCAATTGGTAGAAGTCGGTGTAACAGAACGTGATATTCATGCACATTGAGACATGATATTTTCCTCTCATTTGAATTCACACATCTTGAAATAGTAGAAAAGAATCCATCGACAAACTTAACTACTTTCAGAAACTTGTAAAACTCAACTAGCTTCCTGATAGTCAATGTGTAGCTCGCATGTGGTTTCACCAATCAGTTACCTACTTCTATCAAATGTAAATCATTTCTTATTTTAAAATCTTGTAGATCTAATCGGGCATTCGTGGTATCCTTGGTTTTTCCTTCAATATTCAATAATGTATTGACCAAGTTGTCACAAAAATTCTTTTCAATATGCATTACATCAAATTTGTGACGAATAAGTAGTCTCGACCAATAAGGAAGATCAAAGAAAATACTTTTGTTTGTCTAATTAAGAACTCTTTTGTTTGTCTCATATCCAAGGCCCAAATCCTGCAACTTACATTTAACTTCGTAAAATGAATCAGAAATATTGGTACCACACATTGGAAATACACGTTTTATTATCTACAAAATCATGTCGATACACTTGTTGCTCATTTCATTTAGAACCTTCACATGCATCATCCTAACCAAAAAGTTCAGGGATAAAAATTCTAAACAGCCAGGGTATAACTCACGACTTGTTTGGTTTAATAACTCCTTAAATACCACGTTAGCTCTATCTCTCTCTAAATTTACTCCACTCATAAACGACATTTCATCCTCCAAACCTTCTCTTATCCCTTCTACATGCTCAATTTCAGCTTGTAAATCATGCAGCATACCCAACATTTCGTTTTCTTTAGAAAATGAGTTACTGCTAGTTCCTTCATTAAAAGGATTACTACTACTACTTGTTCCTTCATAAACTCTTTGCATACCTTTGTACAAGTTCACGAGCTCTCCGTGATACACCCAGTCTATGTATAAAGAAGCTATTCCAGTGCTTACACACCACATTGACAAAGGTTTGAATTTAATATTATTATTTAAACCATTGTCGATATGGTGTGGAAGAACGTCAACAAAGATTAAAAATTAATATTAATGTTAATACTTTTGTCGACGTTCTTACACACTACATTGACAACAATTTGGATTTAATATTATTATTTAAACCTTTGTCGAAATTGTGGGTAAGAACGTCAGGAAAAGTCTAATAATAGAATTTAATTTCTACGTTTCTCTGACGTCCAAAAAAATCAATTTCTATTTATTCCCGATGTAGTTTATGATGGCATCGACCTTACCTACTTATCTCAACGTGTCTTTCACGACATTAGTGTTGCCTCTCTTTACCGACATGGACATCAGGGTAAGCCTATTTTCTTGTAGTATCTATATCAAGTATGGTCTAGAAGATTGAGTCATAAACTATTAGTGGAAATGTTGGGTCCACGACCATCACCTCTTCCTTTTCAGTAGAAACACCCTTGCTAGGTAACATGACCACTAGAACGTTCAGATCAATGTGTTTGGAATCAAGATTGATATTGGATGGGTTTAGATTAATGGGTACGTAGCTAGGAAACACAAATACTCGTCGCGAGGGGGAGCCTTGGGAAGTTTAGAATGTGGGGGAAAGCGGCTGGCTGTTGTGGGAAAGGGTTGGAGATGGTGTATTATCAGTCAAGGAGCTTATCATTGGCAAAGGATGAGAGAGGTGGACTTTGGAAGTGACAGTCAAGTGAGGACTTCGTTAACTGGGAAAGATGGGTGATGTAGGCAAAAAAGGATCAGTTGGTAGAGGTGGGATAACTGTTTCTTTAGTGGGAAACGAGGGAGGAATGGCTTCAATATTTTCATAAGACTAAAATGGGTCAATTTCATCAAATCTTTCGGGCAGAGAGGGAGCATGTGGGACAAGGTCATTGAGGGGAGAAAAGGTGAAAGAATGTTCAACAAGTATCCTTTTAACTTTCAATTTTCTTTGCCTCTTTCACGGAGGCTCCTTGTTGGTTTGATCCTCATCATTTGAGATTGTTTCTTCTCTTTTTCTATTGGCCTCTTTTTAAGTGGTGACAATGGTGGAGATTCCTCATTTTCATCATCCTCATCTATTCTTTTTTGTTGTGTTTTTAGGCATCGCTCTTCTTCTTTGTTCTGATAAACATTAATGATACGGTTAAGACCCATTAAGTTGTACTTGCCACCACCATATTAGTTTCTGGGTATCGTACGAGAGTCGTAAAGAACTTTAAGCACAACTTCTCCACCACGGATGGGAATGGCTTAGCGCCTTTAGGTTATGTCAACCAACCAAGGAAGGCCATGTTCATGACATGCTCAAGATTAAACGCTTGTTTAGTCATAATGTAGTACAACAGTAGTGCGTATTCAATAGGAATTATATTGTCATGGCACGTTGGGAGAATTTTTTCTTAATGAAAAATAGTCAGATGTTTGCTTCAGTTGTCAACTGATATGGAAAAAGATGAAGCCTCATAGTTAGTGTCGGTGTCCAAACTACCTCTAGCCACGCGATCACTTTTATCACTTTTGTTTCATCGCCTTCTGTTGGGTGATCAAATATCCTTTGGCCAGGGTATGCATCATGGTCTCAAGGTAAATCATATAACTCATTTATTGCTTCGACAGTGAACGAAATTTTTTCTCCTTCCACTTTGCTGCCACTCTTTCTACTCGCTCAGCCAATTCCATGAGCTTTTCCTTTTTCTTTTTCTTAACGGTTTGTATCTCTGCCAATTTTCTTTTTTGCTTATGCCAAGGAGCTTACACTTTTCCTTTTCTCCTTGGACATATTGCGAAGACGCTTATCCTCTTCGCAAGCTACTTCTCACTCTCTCATGTCTGCTTTTTCTTTTTTCCAGTTTTCTTTATCATTCGTGCTTTGTGCATGCGTTCTCTATTTCTTCTTTCCTTATCTTCCCTTATTCTTTCCTCTTCTTTTCTTGCCCTTTCGAGCTATTTCCTCATCTTTCTTATTTTTAATTATTTCTTCATCTTTTCTTTTCTTCTCTTCCACTTCACTCTTTGTTTACTCAGCGGTTTGTAATTCTTCTAAGAGTTTCATGACTGGACCTGAGAATTAAGAAGGAATGTGTAGATTTGCCTCTACGTTTGGCTCTTTTACACCTTAAAAGTACTTTCCAGCCTCATGTTTTAAGTGTTTGTAATGTGGTTGTCTGTTTTTAAGATTTATGGCTTTCATCTTTATTCCCAAATCAGGTAATTCCATATATATATTTACCTTTTTCCTGATCCAGTCATTAGCTTCTGGAAGGGAGTTTCTGGTGCTCGCTGGCAGATGTTGGGCTTGCTCTAAACCAGGTCTAACGGAGTGGGTTTGACTTTAGGTTAATGGGTGTGTGTGTGGATCAAAGATTATCTTCTTCCTAGACACCTTAGGTCTGGATTTCTGAGAAGAAGATTTGACAGTCTTTGAAACTTTGGGTGTTTCGATGGTTTTGGTGAAAACAAAATGTCCTTCTACTGAAGAATTTTAGTAATTTAGGTGATTTTGAAGGTTTTCTGGTACTTATCAGCCATTGAGAATGGACAGGTGGAGAGAAAATGGAGACGAAGAAATTTTGTGGTAAGGGTTTAAAAATGGGAAATCCTAAGCATGATAAATTCTAAGGAGAAACGTAAATAGAAGTGTTTCAGATATATATTAGCTAAGGGTTAATTATGACGACCATCATGTCATTAATTGTGTCTGACATAGGTCAACACATCTCTTCAAAGCCCTAAGTGACCGTTTGATGATGACAACATCTCGCCTTTCTCACGTAAAGCACAATTTCCTAAGTGATATAAATTTCAAAATCCCAAAGCATGTCACCTAAGTTTTCATCGCATCATTGCCTTGGATTTCTCGCATTGTTCCAAGTTGTCCAATGACTCCTCATAAGCAAAAAAGAGTTCTAACTATCCTAAGGTTATAAAGCGATAGAGACATGTCATAAAGATAGCAGTACATAAAAGATGCGATTAAAAGAAGTTCACGATAAAGAAGATAAAAAACAATTCAATCGAAGTAAGAAAACAAACAATGAAGCAAGAAGAAGAAAAAGTAAACAATTCGGTAATGATGCACAAAACAATGCATTTTGTATACATGATATACCTTGAAATGAGTTGCAAATGCATTTATGCGTTTCAAAGGCAATGTGTTAAAGGCATTTTATAACAGTTTCACAGAAAATTCATTACATCGTTCTCCATCAATATACGCCTTGAGCCTCTGTCCGTTTACCTTAATCGCATTTGTTTCATTTAGCGTGTGATCTTCACTGGACCATATGGAAAGACTTGCTTGACCAAAAATGGCCCAGATCATCTTGAACGGAGCTTACCCAAAAACACATGCAAACATGAATTGAATAATAACACTTTCTGACCAATGCTAAATTCACGTTTACGGATGTGGATGCAGTCATCATGCCATGCCTGTATTCTTTCCTTGTAAATTTTAGCATTCTCATAGGCTTGAGAATGACTCTTGAAGCTCATGCAATTAAAGTAATTTTGCTTCTCCTGCGGCGTGCTGAACAAAGTTCAACTTTGTGCATGCCCAAAACGCCTTATGCTCCAACTCTAGCGGTAAGCGACATGCTTTCCTAAAGATTATGTGCTCCAACTCTAGCGGTAAGCGGCATGCTTTCCCAAAGATTATTGGAAAAGGGGACATTCCAATTAGTGTCATGTATGTGGTGAGCTTCGTCCACTTCTATTAGGAGTGATTTATCATTTTTTCCTGTTGAAATTTATGTCCTAAAACTCGTAGATTGTAAATATAAATCATTGACTGTTGTTAATAAAGTGTTATTATTATAATAACTGTTATTGATTATATTCTTAGTTTTGTCTTAATAACCCAAATATAATAAACTAACATCTTAAGTTGTTTAATGAATCTTAAACTGTATGTAGAGACATACACGAATCAATGTTCGAGACTAACTTAAAGGGTCTATAGTATAGGGATAAGGCTGAGTACCTTATCCTGGTAACACTATGGATACGACTCACTTTGTATTTGATACAAATGCAATAATCCAACGTGTTTGTATAGTTGACATGCGAGTGAGAGTATCCTATGTAATGAGTTTTCATAAGGCAGGACCACAAAATAGTAACCACTAGATATAACACCGTTAACTAGTTCGGTTTTTATTTCATTAGGATGACCTACGTAATTTAGTCTTAATCTTAAGTGTATTATGAACTCCTATTCGCGAGGAATTATCATTTGGTTTGTACGAGTGAGAGTGGACAGATCACCGACCCAATGAGCTTATCATTTTACGAATAAGATTGAGTAGAGTGCTGGAAACATAATTACACAAGATGGAATTCACTCCTTCCCTACTTTAGGATAAGTAGATGAATGTTCCCTTAAATGTTGTCTTCATGACTTGAACAAAAGACTCTACCCTCTCAATGGCACGAGAGAGGTTTTTGTTAATTGGTAGGACCATAAA
>JBBPDI010104558.1:0-10259 GCA_037974545.1 Cucumis variabilis
TTTTGTTATTTCTTCACTTACTACCCTATTTTTGACATTATTTTCAAAAAACACTATATTTTTAAAATTAATCCTAAAAATAAAACTAATATTCAATTCAATAGTGTAACATTAGTAGTAAATTTTCATTTAAAAGAGCTTATCATTCTTTAAGCCAAAGTTGTTATTCTAACAGTTTTTTCACAAATGAAAACGCAATACAAATTAACAAAGTAGAAACAAAAATGACAAAGTAATAAAGTAACAACAACAAACAAAATAAAAAAAAAATAGCAATAAGTGACGAAGTGACAAATGTATTTAACCAAAATTATTGGATGAGTTCTAATGACAAAACTAATCTTTAAGTTCAATTGTTCCTAAGAATTAAGCTTATAAATTATGATTGACGGAAAATTTTCAAGCTGAATTCTCATGTGTCTTTATTGGCTTTAAAATTTTGTTCTATATATATAGATAGATATATTTTTGTTTTTGTTTAAAATAACAATATTGAAGTTAAAAGAGTTATTAATATAATTTGAAAGATTTAGATCACTTATTATTAAATACTTTTAAAACTTGAGAACTCTATATTAGTTACCAATTTCAAAAGTTTAGATAAAAAAAAATAAAAAAAGTGTAGAGATCACAAATTATTGATGAATTTAAACAGACAAAACAAACATCCAAATTTCCAAATGAAAGAGATATGGATAGACAAACAATATTGAATTGGATTGTAAATGTATTTTTTTCTTAAAAAAAAAAGAAGGAAAAGAAGGAAAATTAATAAATAATAGGGGGGGGGGGGGGGTTGTAAAAAGGATAGACATAGACAGTTGAAGGATGGAGTGTTGCACAAAGGTAATGTGGCCTTCTCAATCTTAGTTGGTCTGCTTTTGTACTCTCTCTTCTCTCAATTATTTTTTCCATCTTATGAAAAAACATCACCACTTCAAATACTCAACTATTTCATCTCTTACTTTTCTTCATTTTTTTAAAATATTTTTCCCCAAATTTATAACACTAAACGTATACACACAATGGTAACACCTTAGCTATAATATAAATTTTTATCCCTTTCATTTTAGGAACTTTAGTATAAATAGAAATGATATGTTCAAGTTTTGTTCGAATGATAAAAGAGAAAAACAAGAGGTCAAGATTATCACTTTTGAAAAATACAATCAATATCTACTTCATATGTTTTAGTGTGGATCCAGTTGAAAATATAGCAATCAAATTTAAATTATTTACAAATATTAAATATAACACAATGCAGAAGAATATGTAGGCATGGCAAAATTTATATTTACTTCTTGCAGTCTATCATTCAGTGAGTGATAGATCATATGATTACTAGAAATTTATTAGTGGTAGAGTACTGTAACACTAGTAGAAGTCTATATTAAAAATAAAGTATTATAGGGAGAGTTTCTTATATTTTCAAGTATGTCTAAAATTTGTTATGCATTTGATTATTATATTTAAAAGTGCTACTGATCAATACAATTATCCTTTATAGTTAGGACATATTTAGGTTTAGTTCAAAAAAATTGAACGAGATGAGTTTTACTCTTTGTTTGATTCGAAAAATTAGTGGATCACACACAGCTAAATAGAAATATAAACTTCATGTTTTATTAACTGCTTATACCACAAACTTTATAGCCAAAAAAAACTTAGACTTCTTACTTAAATGTCTAAATTAGGGATTAAAATTTAAAATAAGATAAAAAATTTATCTCATCTCAAATAAATTAACTTGTTATACATTTGAAATTTTTATGTTTATCTTTGGAAAATTTATAGGTAAGTGAATTGTAATAAAAATCATTTATTTAGAATATGCTCAACAAATATTCGACGGACGTACAATAACTTTGTCCAACAAACATCTGATAATAACAACAATAATAATAAGTGAGTTTAGTATAGCAAGTGAGAAGGAAAACAAATGCATAAAGTTAAAACCTTTTTAGTTAGAAGAATTTAATAGCAATTAGTTGCATTAAAAAGAGATTAATCAAATAGTGAGAGAATCTTCAAGTGAAGACATGTTTTGTCAATTTCATTTCAACGATAATGGATTCCTACTTTCACATTGATTTGTCCTTTTATTTCTCCTCTTAACCTTAATGTACCAATATGTCTTCTTTTTAATTACCTTTATTATACTTCTCTCAAAATGGTATGATTGATTTTATTTCAATTTATATATTTAAAGAAATGCTATATAAATATAAAATTATACATGAAGGAAACTAAAAATGATGAAAATAGATGTGAAAAGTGGAAGTAGGAAGTATATAGTTTTGATTTTATGCATGCAAGTAAAAGAAGAAGTAGGGCATATGCATTTTGAAGTTAGAGAGAGGGACAATAAATAAATAAAAATAAAATTTATATTAGATGATGATGTGGAGTGGTTAGTGGAAGAATAATAAAAAGAAAAAAAAAATGATTGGGAATCAAAGGGTTGGGATTAAGGCAATGTCGATGAAAGTTTAAAGGAAAGTTGGATTTGATGATTGATGTGATTTTGATTTGATTTGATGGGGCATCCTCAGGCCATGCTTCTCTCTATTGTAGATGAGCACGCACTGGATCACTGCCTTCATACCCCAATTATCTGATTTGACCTTCTCTCCTTCCCCTCCTTCCTCTTCATCACCGTCCAATGTCCATTCCCTTTTTCCCTTCACTCACAATACATCTTTATTATCATATTGTTATTCTTCTTTTTTAACGCCTTTCTTTCACTCTTACTATCTACTATCATCCTTATATTTACTGCTCAAACATTTTCTACCATCTTTCTTTCCTCTCTCCACTACTTTCATTACAATCTAATACACCTAACCATAACCTCATACATATGATTATGATACATTCATAACTATAATAATGTAAAAATAAGGAATATACGTAATGCTAATACTAACAATAACAGTCAGTAGATCCCACCTAAATCTCAAATACAATCTACTTGACCACCTTCCATTTCTCAATCAAATTACCTTCTTTGATGAGTAATCCTTCTCTTCTGTACATATAATAATAATAATTGTTTTAACTGACAGTACAACATATACTTGAACGGCTGCACCCAAGTTTTTTCCTTCAGCGTTTACACTTTACATAATATGAAACCAACCTCACATTTTACACTACAATAATTAAGGTGTTTTCCAACGTAGGGGAACGTCGTCAAAAACCCTCACAAAAGCCGCACAAGGCTACTGCAACGTCATACACGACATTGACATCCACGTCGCCAAGTCCGTCAGGGATACTTTCCGCAACGCATCTCGCTCCCACGTCGGCGAAACTTTCCCCCGCGCACGATCCAGTACTTTGCATAAGGTTTCCACTTTATTTTGTTTAGTTTTTTTTTAAAATTTTATTATTATTATTTTTTATTATTTATTCATTACTAAAGTCCGATGTAATAATTTGTAGTAAAATGATTAAAATGAAAATATTATTCATTACAAAATGATACATTAAATATGTTCAATACAAAAAATTAATTACATAATTCAAAACATTACATTAAAAAAAAACTTAAAATCTAATGCTCCAGTGCAATGGACGCCAAACCTACATGAAAGTATTATTAGAATATAACATATGAAAAGTTAAACAAATTAAATATTGAAAAGTGTGTACCCAAGTGATCACGGGTCTCTCTGTGTCCGACTCATCTCCTCGAGCATCTTCTTCATCTCTCTTTCATTTGTCGTGCATGGTCCGTCATTTGTCGATCTCGCTCCTCCTCCCTCAGGCATTGTTCTTGGAGCATTCGGTTAGCGTTTTCAAGGCTCACTCTGAGTTCGCTAACCTTTGCTATATGTGCCTGGTAGTCATACATACTAGATGAAGAAGATGAAGCAGCAGTCCTAGACTTGGATTTTGAGCCTCAACCAAGACCTTTTGAGTAGCCCTGTCGTCTACCCAAAACTATCTCGCATATCTCGTCCTCAGTTAGTGGTTTAAAACTCTCTATTTGATTCTGCACAACAGAAGCTTGTAAGTTTGAGAGATGATCAGACTTAAAAGCATAGAATTAAAAGTATAACCAAACATAAAGTTTTCTAAAACTTACAAAAGCATCCTCTGCAGCTGGTGAAATGAACTTGCCACTACTACTGGCGTGCGTTTCTTTGAATAACTCGACACAAACTACAGGACGACCATGTGTTGTTCAGTTAGCTCTACTTGTCTCTGAAGAAACAACTTTGTGCCACTCTTGTGGTTGTAAGGCTGCTGCGCCCTAATAGCCTTACACATGTTTGTTTGCTCCTATATTCCAAAAATGATGATGATCAAAACGTTATACTTTCAAATAAATGAAATATTGTAACATAAAAGTATATAAATAATTACCTGAAATTGACGAGTGATGTAGTGGTCACATAGAAAGTGTCAATCTTCCACTCTATTGACCAATCTCGGGGGTGGGCTTGCTCGTGCTTATTCAGGATCGCTAAATTTCTTTAAATAGTGATGGTTACTTGCCCTGAATTCCTTCCACACCGTGAGGATTTGATACCCTACAAACTGATTCAGTGTTGGATCATTTTGATCATACACGAAAAATTGCTACAAAAGAAATAGATTTCAAGTCAGTAAAGCTTTTATAGAGAAATAGAAACATACTTATGAATTTACAGACTTACCGTTAGGCCGCCCTTGACGACCTCGATGCACTCTGGTGGTACATCTGCCCACTTCAAGGCCTGAATAGAAAACATGTCTCATGTTAGCACACCGATCGTGCAACTGAAACAAAGGGTATGTGCCGAGACAGGTCTGTTCCCTCCAGGAGGGATGGAAATGGGAATTCTCTCATTTTACTGTATGTATCGCTCGACATCTATGTTTTTATAATGTCATTGTACTCTTCTCGCAGTGGGAGCCGAATGAGAGAGATCTACTGAAAATGATTGTTATTATATACAATAAGCATAACTTAAAGACATGATCAGATGAAAGAGAAATTGTATTAAATATGCTGATTATTACGAACTTGAAGTGTCATCTACTAATGACAAACCACTTGCGTTATCCAATGCGTCTAGATTAAGGAAATAGTATTCCTCATGCGCATTACTCGAAAAGTTAAACTCCATTTCTACAGACATAAAAATCAACAAAACATTAAACAAATAAACGTGAGCATCACAACGTAATTAATGTATAGAAAAATGACTAAATGTGCGTATACGTAAAAGAAACATTGTTATTCATCATCGCACGACTCGCTTTGATATGATGATTGTTCGTCATCTCCATCGTTTATGAAATTTTTCACGACATGACTAACATTTGGTCTTTCCACTATTGTAGGATCAACTTCAATCCTACATAGAGTGTCATTATCCTCAATGACGTGTTCGTCAACCCGATGTTCAACGATAATTTCCAGTAAATTAAGTTGATCATTTTCGATATCTTCCACTTCTTGCATGTCTCATACACGTTTATTTTGCACCACTTGAAAAGTTTTCTAATTGATATCAATTTTAGGATCCTCAAGGTAGAACACCTGGTGTACTTGGGTTGCGAGAATCACGGGTTCTTCAGCAAACAAAAAAGGGGACGTGTTTATTGATTTGTAGCATAGTTTCTCATGTGTCCTATGACTTTTATTTTTGTATGTGTCAAACCATAAACACTTGAATAACCAAGGACGTCGTCCAAATGAATATTAAATGTGCAACACTTCGTCCAAAACACCATAATAATTGTTGTTAGCACTGCCTCCACTACCTTTTCCCCGATTAACATGACTCTACTATTTTGTGTTGTGCGTCGGCAATCACGCTCCAACGTGTGAAATCGTATGCCACCGACAATGCATCCACTGTAAGAGTGGACATCAAGTGATGGTCCCATTGCAAGTGAAAATAAATCTTGAGAAATGTTTGAATTGTCACGTATTTCTGCCATAACCTGAAATTGGGTTTAGCATAAAAGAACTTGTATGTATAAAATATGTATAAAGTAGAAATGCTTGAAGTCATTTACTCAAAATATCTTAGCTTTGAACCAATAAAAAAATGCTCGTTGGTGTCATTTAAACAGTTAAGAAAAGCTTTCACCTCAATGAAGTATCAAAAGAAGGCGTTTCCTAAAGTACACAATTGTGAGTTTGTGCGTCGGTGAGATATAAAACCCTAAAATATGTATAAAAATGTGTACCTCTGGTATTCGACTATTTCATCTACATTGCTGAGGATGTACCAATCAAAGTCATTTCTCTTCTTGTGATATACTTTGTAAATGTAACGCTCTCAATGGTCGTACCTTCTGAACGAATAATTCATACTCACCAATGACCTCATCCTCTTCAATGCTATCGTCATTTCGATCATCTCTAGTGAATTGGGTCTCAATCCCCTTTAGATAGCGTGAATAAAAAGTACTTGATTCGTTCATAAGATATCCTTATGAAATAGACACCTCAGGACGTGCTTTGTTACGAACATATTGTTTTAGTGTGCAGAGACTTCTTTCAATAGGATACATCCAACTGTAAGAAACCAAACCAGTAACCTTCGTCTCATATGGCAAATGAACTGCAAGGTGTACCATGACGCTGAAAAAAGTAGGTGAAAATATTCTTTCTAATTTGCACAATATAATTATAATATCTAACTGCAATCTGTCCAAATCACTTATTCTTATCTCCTGATGCACAAATCACGAAAAAAATTGCACAGTTCAGTAATTACAGTGTATACATTTTTTGGTAAGAATGCCCTAAAGCCGATTGGAAGAAGTTGACGTAGAAATACATGACAGTTGTGCATTTTGAGACCTGATATTTTTCCCTCGTTTGCATTCATGCATCTTGAAATATTATAAACGAATCCATCAGAAAACTTAACTGCTTTCAAGAACTTACGAACTCTATTTGTTGCTGCTAGTCAAGATATAGCTCGCATGTGATTTCACCAATTGGTTACCCACTTCTACCAAATGTAAATTCTTTCTTATTTTCAAACTTGTAAATCTAATTTGGCATCCGTGGTATCTTTTGTTTTTTCTTCAATATTCAACAACGTACCGACCAAGTTGTCACAAACATTCTTTTCAATGTGTATTACATCAAGTTTGTGACGAATAAGTAGTCTTGGCCAAGAAAGAAGATCGAAAAAAAAATACCTTTCTTAGTCCAATTAAGAACTCTTTTTCTTTTTCTATCTTTTAACGAATGATGTTTACTCATTACTGGAAACTCTAAAGAATCTAGTTGTTTTAAAATTTTTTGGCCATTCATTACAACTGAAGGTGGTTTACGCTCTACCTTTCCATCATGTAGTGTACTTTTACACCAAACATGATTGTCTGAAAGATACTGTCGATGCCCCATGAATGCTATCTTTCTACGTATTCCGAACGATGATCTATCCTTCATGAAAATGGGACATGTCTGATATCCTTTTGTACTCCAATCGGATAGATCACCATATGCCGAAAAGTTATTAATTGTCCACAACAATGCTGCATACAACTGAAAATATTGATCCGCCAGACAATCATACGTACGCACACCAAACGTCCACAGATTTTTTAACTCCTCAAGTAATGGTTATAGGTACACATCAATTTCTTTGTCGGAAAATTTAGAACCGAGAATGAGCAAGACATGAAGAAGTTTGACTCTTTCATGCATTTCCATGGCGGCAAATTATATAGAATTAACACTACATACCACATTCTGTACGAGGTACTCATATGTTCGAACGGATTGAATCCATCTGAAGCTAACCCCAAATGAACATTTCGTGGCTCCAATGCAAAATCAGGAAATTCATAATCAAAGTGCTTCCATCCCTCTGCATCGGCTGGATGTCTCAACACATCCTCTGTTTTCACTTGTTTATTCTTATGTCATCGCATGTCTGTAGAACTTTCTTGCGACACAAATAATCGTTGTAATCTTGGCACCAACAGAAAGTAATGAAATACCTTTTGTGAAATTTTGTTTCCTGATCTATTGGAATTAATCTTATATCAAGACTCACCACAAATCGAACATTGTTGCAAGTCCTCAAACTCTTTCCAAAACAATACACAGTCATACTTACAAGCATGAATAGTCTCGTACCCTAAGCCCAAATCACGCAATTTTCATTTGGTTTCATAGAATGAACTAGGGATGTTAGTACCACACATTGAAAACGCACATTTTATTAACTCTAACATCATATCGAATGACTTATTACTCCAACCATTGAGAATCTTGGCGTGCATCATTTTAACTAAAAAGTTTAGTGACGAAAATTCTGAACAGCTGGGGTATAGCTCACAACTTGCTTGATTTAGTAACTCCTTAAATACGTTGTTTGTTCTGTCTTTTTCTAAATCTAAACCTTCCCCCCTCTCTTCTACTTGTTCAATACCAGCTTGTAAATCATGCAACATATTCAACATTTCATTTTCTTCAGTAATTGGGTTACTACTAGTTCCTTCATCAACTATTGGATAACTATTACTTGTTCGTTCATTAAATGTTTGTATATCTATGTTTAAGGTCACGGACTCTCCATGATACACCTAGTTTATATAGGAGGAGGCTATTCCAGTGGTTAACAGATGTTGCCTCACACCCTCTAAGGAGTCCCAATTTGAATTCATACATTTCTTGCATGAACACCTTATTTTTCCATAATTACTTGTGTGATGTTTTGCAACCTTTAAAAACTGAAAAACTCCTTCTCTATACTCAACATAAAATCTATCCCTAATTTTCATCCAACTCTTGCCCATCTCATTAAAAGGCCTAACAAATAAATATGTTATATTAGTTTTATACATCATCCATTTTAGTTACGCTGTTTAACATTTTTAAAAATTCAAATACAATTTGAAAATGAATTCAAATGCAATTTGAATATGAAATTCATATTTAATATCAAATTCGATAAAGCCCCTTAGCTTTATCTCAAATTTACTAAACCCTAAACTATTGTTCAATATAATGTATTCAAATTAATCTAAATTCATACATTTTTCTAAGTTTATGCATTATTCAAATTTTGTATAATTTTTTAATTGCAATAAAAAAATATACATACATATACATATGCACTAAACTATACATACGTATACATTACACATTACATATACACACCATAAACTATACACATTAAATATACACATAACACATAGTCACATACACATAAAATTATACTTATATATACATATATATACATTACGCATTACATATACATACACCCTAAACATATACACATAACACATACACATTAAACATATACCTACATATACATATACATACATTCTAAACATATACCTACATGTACATATACATACACCCTAAACGTATACACATTAAATTATACATACATATACATTACACATTATACATTCTAAACCTATATACGCATACGTATACATACATTTTACACTTTACACACCTAAATGCAAAAAAAAAAACACAAAAAAAATGACCTCAACGATGGCGGCGATGGACGATGACGGTGGCAGTGGATAGTGACAGCGGCGACAATAGCTCCTTCTCTCCCTTTCTCTCTCAAATTTACTTCTTTCGTGAGTTTATGAAAAGCTTTTGTGTTGAAATAGCCAACACTTTCTGCGACGTGTTCGAAAACGTCGCAGAAACACATTTTTTGCGACGTGCTTAGTTGTTGATGTCACAAATTATTGTAACTTTTCACGAATCTCCTCGTAGACGTCGTGGAAAGTTGAATAATGAATTTATTACTTTCCACTTTTTGCGACGTCTCACGCCCTCACGTCGCGAAAAGGCAAAATATTAAATCCAATGTTCACCTTTTTGCGACGTTTTAGGACATCACGTCCTGAAAAGTCAAAACGTTTCATTTCTTTGGAGACTTTCCGCGACGTCCTTCTGACCTGTGTTGTGGAAAGTTTATCATTGAATTTATTACTTTAACTTTTCGCAATGTGTCTCAGCCGTACGTCATGGAAAGTACCATACTGCAACGTATTATGATTTACATCAGCAAAAGCGGATTAACGAGGATGTTACTTTTAGCTACGTCTTTTTTGACGTCGCGATAAGTTCAAATTATTGTAGTGTACAGAAAGAGTAAGAATCAAGTTATGTTAAGATTGTTGAGTTAATTTCACTTATTAGGCGATCATGCCTCCACTTGGTCGCGTGAAATAACATTGGGGTGAGGAGTGTAAGAGGTTAACCAGTGAGGATAGTCGAAAGTGTTGGTCGAAGTGTTTCATACAAATGACCATTAAACACACAA